>JAHPZR010011527.1:15000-69502 GCA_019787425.1 Platygyra sinensis | reverse complement strand
CCTGTCCGTCATTCCAAACAATTGCTAAATAAAACTTTAGCGTCACTGCCAAGAGAATGTTTCTGCCAAATCAATGTGCGGGGAAAAAATGGGCTAATGTTAGAGTTTCCGAGCAACTTTAGTTCGCGTTCAAGTTGTTTCAACAATTGTTTTCAAAAAAAAACGTAACAATGAAGTGTTTAACTCTAAAGTGCATTGATTCAGAATTGAACTCATTAATATGCCAAGTTGGCAATTATTGGACAGGGCAGATTATGGCCCTCCAATAAAAAGGAAAATTTTAATGGAGGACTTTAACTTTTCCGCATTTTCGGTCGGAGAATAGCTTTTCGGCACAAGGAGTAAAGGATATGATTCTCAGGAATAACTTTAAACAGGATGTAGTTTCCTCTGTCTACTGTGCTGAGAATGTTAGGTCCCAACGCCATTTAACATCAAAAAAACTGGCTCACATTTGTCGGACAACGGTCATATCAATACAGGACAATAGGGGACCTTAGCTTCAAACGACGGCAGATGTCTATGGCGGCTAGCGGAAAGTTGAAAAATAATTGCTGCACATTTCCTGGTGGCCGTTCGCGCACAAGGTTTTCGGCGGTGACGTCCTCAAAACGAAGTGGTTGGCCGTTTTGTCTAAAAAACGTTGAGTAAATATTTTGTAACGAGGGCTCTCAGTGAAAATTGCAGGCTCTATCAGTTCCCCAACACAATGGAAATCTCATGACAATTTGGCGTCAGAAAGTCAAAATACTTTTGTTTCCTCTTAGTTTATCGAAAAGGCTTTCAGTTATATGTTGTCTGGTTTGAGAGTTTAGACCAATTTCTTGTTCATCAGTTTTCCTATCTGCTGCACAAAACCTTGCAGTTATAAAAAAAACTTCATTGAAAAGTAAAAGAAAACCCACCGACAAAAACCGTATTTGTCCTTTTCCAGTTCTTCATTCAAAGTATTTTTTCAGGTATTTTTTTTTTCATAAAAAACTCGTACGGAAAACGGGTGCCGTTGTGGAAAAAAATGTTAATGCAGTTACGGGTAGAACCACCTTTGGAAGGTGTCTCGCGTCCAAAGGGATGAAAGTGCGTTCCAGTTAAATTATAGTTGCCCTTAAACTCATCATTAAATTAAAGGTTATCTGAATGATCTTAGAGAATAAATTTAAAATTAAAAACGATTGTTCAATTTGTTCACAAACCTCCAAAATGCGAGCAATCACCCTTTTGAAAGCTACACGAGTCAAAGAGGATTTGCTTTTTCGCTCTTGATTTACGGTCCTAGATCAAAAGCGCTAAAAAATGTGTGAAAATCCGAAAAGCTATCGAGGAATGGTGGGAATCATTCGTACAAAAAGCGCTCATGGAAAAAAACTTGTCTTTGACATAAAAAAAGAATTCTAAGGCATGTTGTTGTTTTCATATACACGTAGCGACTGTCCAAATTTGAGGGGAAACGAGTGAAATCCTTTGATTTGGGCCTCCACCATTAGAGAATAAAGAAAAATTGCAATTTATTGTATTTTGGAAATTCGTGGTATAGTATGATATGCCAGATCTATAAATGCTTTAATATATAATCTTGTCTTTCTCATAAACACGTACTTCTTCATGGGACTCTAGCATACATTTCTTTGCGTGGAACTGGCGAAACATATTAAAATATCAAAGCGGAAACTGGGACATAGCTTAAGGTAACCATGTTTGTGTGAGGCAAGTTGGGCCCCGGTCTGGTGCGCTTATCTCCCGCGTCTCAAGGAGATTTGTCATTCTTGGGAATATTCGAGTACCGTCATTCTCGCAACCAAGGTGTGCGCCGATTCAAACTTTTTACGCGTGCGTAAAAAGTGTCTTGGGAGTGAAAGGAAAATGAAAGAGCTTAGAGGGCAAGTATTTACACATAAGCAGTGTACAGCAAAAAAAAGAGCGCTGACAGGATATCGGTAAATTTGCTCATGTGTCTTTGTTTTTGGTCAAGAAAACAGGTACACACCCAAACAGTAATTTCTGTGGTCTTGGAACGTAGTAGTCTTTTTATTGGATCCCCGATGCCACGGGCACGGTTAAAAAACTGTTCAACAGGACACTCTGACATTTAGCATTTACGCAACCGCAATTTACGGCGTTTAATTCGAGGCGGCGGCGATGTATGTGCTCTGTTCGAAAAACTGGAAAACGGTACGTAAATATAACTATTTTAATATGAAACGGGCGTAGTCCATGAGTATTTATCGTTGATGTGACGGTCCGTGGACGGTCAGAAATTCGGAAACATGATTGATGGGACATTTGCTACCCTTGGGTTGATCGTGTCCCAAACTGATCCTTTAAAATTTCAATAATTGGCTCAAGGGGAACAACTTCCGGGAATGAGGGTCTCCTGCACGGGTTTGTTTGTTATTAAAAGATGACGGTTGAAGGAAGGAAAACTGTTTCTCAACTATTGAATCTCGATTGATAGCTCTTTGTTTTTAAATTTCGATACTTTTTTGTCCAAACCTTTTTCATAGGTGCGCGGGTAAAAATTTGAAAAACTTTCTACTGCCCACATTTGTTTTTAATATTTTCGGTACGAAACACGCTCCCGCAGACAAAGACACATCTGTACTATCAAAGGAAAAAAAGCAGGGGGGACTACTTACACCCGAGAAACGTCCAAGATACTAATCTAAAGAACCACGCAAAAGACTAATAAGAAGATGAAACAACAGCTCTGTTGGTGGTCATTTTCTTCATTTATGCGCGGGGCCCTAGATGAACCAGTATGTCGCGCTTGAAATTCGCATTGGGGCATCTATTGTTTCACATTTTCGGCTTTCTATAGATGTTTCGGTCTAGAAGTCTAAAACCTTTGTAAACAACTTCTAGGAATTAATCTTAAGAAAACACCGGGTTCTATTTAACACGTTAGCGGGTCCTCTTCTGCACACGTTTCACCTTCAGATTGTACCTAAAGACGGATTTTTGCAAAACAAAAAAAATTCATTCATGTTGTGGAAGTCGAGTGAGAGTAGAGAAAGGCCATATGGAACAAAGAGCGGTATCAAACGTCTTTAAAAATGAGTTTATCTGGAGAACCGTTTTTCATGTTAGGGTCTATTTGGCAGTGACATTCATGCCCTCTGGCTATGCTGTGACGGTTTATGATCGAACGAAAGGTACTTGAAGCAGTGCCTTTCGTAGGTGGACCAACGTCCACGGCTTCCCACATTTTTTGATTTTTCTTTGTCCCTTTTCCTTTTCTCTTTCTTTTCTTTGTGCTGGCAAGTGATGACCTTCTTACTGGGGTCTTGCTTGCGGGGTAAAAAAAAACTTATAAGGGGAACGTCTATCAATGAGGGGCAATTTTTACCCACTTCGAAGAAGAACAGCCAACCTGCCGTTCAGTAGGGTTAGAGAGTCAGGAAATTTGTCTCTGAGTTTTTACCTCAACGGTTTTGAGCATTTTTAGTATAATATCTCAGGCTCCTATCAGGCTGATCACTCTGATCGCGACTATCCATATTGGGGATAAGATCTTTTACGTCCTTGCAGAATGTTTGAGTATAGAGGATTGTCCACATTTCGGTCAAAAAGTGATGGACGTCAGAAAGGGGAAGAAAAGGGCACCAAGGCTGGTTTCTACGGGACCGTGTTACGGCGGCAAGGGGGAGGAAGTCGGTATGGTGCGTCTAAAGAAAAAACATCGATACAAAGCAGAAACCAGGATTGGGGGGGGGACCATTGAGCTAGCAACTGATTGAATGGCAGGACGCACAACGAACGAACAACACATTCTTAACTACTCTTCCAAAAACACCCAGGACTAGGTGGAATGGGGAGTCGTGACAATATCTTTCTGCTTACTAGATACGTTAAAAAAAAAACAACCAAAATAACGCAACGTTTTTAAAGAACGAAGTGTGCAAAATCAATAATCTTGGTTACTTATCTGCTATCCATTGCATAACAGGGAGGGCCTTTCATTATCTATTTCTGTGATGTTATTTGTTTAGTTCTCACTGCTGTTAATTTATTACTGTACACAACATTAATATTAACGCCAACAAAAACGCCTTTGCAAAGGGGTGGATCGGTGGAATTCCCAAGGGAAAAAAAAAGGGGGAAAACAGAGTATAGAAAAAAATTGAGTCCTCTGTCACTGAACAACATTGGGCAAAATTACAGAAAAAAGCCAAAAAAAACAACATTTTTCTGGTTACTAATAAAAAAACTTAAATCGGATCGGACTTGAATCCAGCAGAACGGGGACTGACCCTTCTACTGTTCAACAAATTTCCTTGTCAAAAACATCTCTTCTCTAGTCAGCAGACAAACAACCCGAATTTTATTACAACCACTAAGTGGTTCCAAGGTCCTGAATATCCATAAACTCTTGGTACTCTTGGTTGGATAGAGGAGAAGGGAGAATTTGGGGATGGGTGGGTGTGATTACACTAGGACTCTATACTATCTTCACCTTCCGTGGAGGGATGGGGAATTGCGCTAGCACCAAACTCACGAAGGTAGACCAATGTCTGGCTTAGGATTTGGTTAATAGGCGTACAATGACCCTGAATTTCCACTGAGCAGGAACTCGGCAAGGGAACAGATATTTTAAGTAGCAAATCTGTGTCATGCCCCTAACATTGTAGAGGGAAACAAAACGAAAACTAAAGCTCTCAAAGTCTCAGGCTCTTCTGCTTTAATCTACTCTGACAAATTTAAAAGCGCCGGCAAAGCTGGAAAACATTTCGGGCCCAGAGAAAAAAAAACCGGAGAGGTGTATACGCCTGAAAGTACTTGTTATGAAGAGAACCTCTGTTCATATTAATAATATGTGATTAAAAACAGCTCGGTAATCATGAGGTTTTGAGATTTTTCTATGGCTTTCCGGGTGTGAAAACTTTTCGGGAATCATATATAGGAGCCATACTTATGCTAGTAGACGTGATGACAACGACTTCTTTGAATTGTGGAAACAACAGTCAAAAATAAGGCATTTGGGAGATAATATTATCAGTTTCATTCACGCTCTTAGAATTTTCTGAAATTGCTCGCAATCCTGTCAGGGTGTGACGTACAGTTCAGCTGAGTAAAGTTCTATTGCAACTTGTAAAAATTATTTGGTTAATTAGGTACTTGTTCTAGGTAAGTCTATAACATTGCTCCAACCTTCTTACGTGAGTAGGAAGGAGCATCAACAAAATCACGTGATATGCGGAGAGGTTCCACAAGAGGCTTCTCAAATCCCGCTTTCCCACCCATTTTTTCCCGTTAATCCCGCCATCCCGCCTTTTTCACTTGGGAATCCCGATCCAACCCACTTTGCAAAGGCGTTTTTGCGTTAATTATTAATTTGTTAAAATAATAATTAACGCAGAAAACTTAACAAAATAAACATCACAGAAAAGATCATGAAAGGCCTCCCTGTATGCAATGGATAGCAGATAAGTAACAAGAATTATTGTTGCACTTCGTTCTTTAAAACGTTGCGTTATTTTGTTGTTTTTTTAACGTATCAGTAGAAGAAAGAGATTGTTCACTCCCACATTCCTATCCTGGTGTTTTGGAAGAGTATTTGAAGATGTGTGTTATGTTCGTGCGTTCTGACATTCAATCAGGTGCTAGCTCAATGGTCCCCAATCCTGTTCTGCTGTATCGTGTTTTTTTCTTAACCCATCGACTCCCGTGCCGGCCGTAAACCGGTCGTGACCAGCCTTGGCCTTTCTTTCCACCTTCTGCACGGTCATCACTTTTGACCAAATTGGCATCATCTATACTCAACTTCTGCAGGAGGAAAAAGATCTTTCCAATATGATTCGCAGATCAGAGTGATCAGCCTGATGGAGCCTGAGATATGTACCAAAAATGGCTCAAAAACGTTGAGTAAAAAAACTCAGAGCAAAATTTCCTGCCACTACCACCTGGCTTGCTCATGGTAAAAAATTGCCCGCCTGATGAAGCTTCCTTAGAAGTTTTTAACACGCAAGCAAGCCCAGTAGAAGGTCAACACTGCAGCACAAAGAAAAGAAAAGAAGAAAAAGGAAAGGGAAAAAAAAAGAATCAAAAATCGAAAAGCCGTGACGTTGGTCACCTAACGAAAGGCATCTTAAGTACTTCAGGTCGATCATAAACAGTCACAGCATAAAGCAGAGGGCATGAAGGTCACGCCAAATACATGACTAACCATGGGGGAAAAAACGGTCTCCACGTAAGACAACTTCATTTAGAAAAAGACGTGTGATAACGGCTCTTTGCAATGGCTCTCTCTCCACTCCGACCTCACAACAGTAATGAAAGTTGGGTTTGCAAAACAGTCTTTATAAACACTCATGAAAGTGAAACACGGTGTCAAGAAGACGCTAACTGTGGTTTTTATAACGGTTTGTGTTCTTAAGGGATTATTTCTTAAGTTTACATAACGGTTTTTATAGAACTTCAGACCTAACACATCTATAGAAAACCGAACTGTGAAAACACACAATAGTTGCCCCAGTGCGAATTTCAAGCCCGACATATGTCAGTCTAGGGGCGCGATAATGAAGAAAAGACCACCACCAGAGCTGTGTTCAGCTGCTTTTAAGCTTGGCGTTTGTTATTTAAGTAGAAAATCTTGGGCCGTCGGGTAAGTGTCCCCTGCTTCTTTCTTTGGATAGGAACAAGATTGTCTCTGTCTACAATTTCGTACGGAAATATATTAAAACAAAATGTAGTGCAGTCTAGAAGTGTCAAATTTTACCGCGCCAACCTATGAAAAAGGGTTGACAAAAGTTCGGATTTAAACACAAAAGTAGCTTATACAATCTGTTTTCAATCTTATAAACACAGTTTCCTCCTTCAAATCACTTTAATACAAAACAAAAACCCGCAGTGGCATTTACACCTCTTTTTCTATCAAATTTTTACCCTTACAACCTTTGTATGCGACTAACTCGCGTCACGCCAAACATCGCACCACAGTGAGCGAGCGACTCCTCTGACTACACATCATCCTCCGGCGAGCTACCTACGCTAAAGGTTCTTACCACCTCGTTGCGTCCAACTCTCTCAAAACGAGTGTATATTATAAGCGCAGCATATTCCATTTCACTGCACATGTTTCGCACCGTGTTCAGAGTGACCGACCATAACCGTGTTTATTGTGGGCTGAGAAGAGTGACTCATGGTTATGTCCACGCACACGCCGTTCACTCAATAATATAAGAAACGCGAATAACGACGTTACTATTCAGTTTCCCCTTTCCTCCTTCGAAGGCGAAACAGAGCCCTATCATCGACTGCCGCCTTCGAATAAAACGCCGTATTGCGGTGGCGTTTGGCTAAATGGAAGAGTGTATGTGAACAGTTTTAAAACGGCATTGGATATGGGGATCCCGAATAAAAACTACTACGTTCCAAGACCACAGATTACTGTTTGGGTTACTGTTTTTGAACAAAACAAAGAAAAAGAGAAATTACCGATATAAATTAGCGCTATTTTTTGCGAAATGCTTATGTGTAAATACTTAGCACTCATAAGTCTTTCATTTCATTTCATCCCAATGGACCACAATTTTAAAGAAGCGAAAAATTTGAATAGGCACCGTGGTTCCGAGAAAATACGGTACTCGAATTCAAGAATGATCAAATATACTGAGACGAGATAAGCGCACCAGACAGGGCCAACTTCGCTCAACAAAAAAATGTTATTAAGCTATGTCGTTTCGCTTTGATTTAATTTTCGCCAGTCACAAAAGAAATGTATGATAGAGTCATGAAGAAGTACGTGTTGAGAAAGACAAAGATATATTAAAGCTTATAGAGCTGGCTATCAGACTATACCAAGAATTTCAAAATAAATAAATTGCCAAATTTTTCTTATTCTCTTAATGTGAGCGCCCAAATCAAAAGGATTTCACTCGTTTCCCCTCAGATGTGGACAGTCGCTACGTGTATATGAAAAACAAAAACATGCCTTAGAATTTTTTTATGTCAAAAAAGTTTTTTTCCATGAGCGATTTTTGTACGATGATCCCACATTCATCGATAGCTTTTCGGATTTCACACATTTTTAGCGCTTTTGATCTAGGAAAGTAAATCAAGAGCGAAAAACAAAATCCTCTTTGACTCAGTGTAGCTTTCAAAAGGTGATTGCTCGCATTTGGAGGTTGTGAACAATTGAACAATTCGTTTTATTTTAAATTTTTCTATAAGATCTCAGATAACCTTTAATTTAATATGGAGTTTAAGGCAACTATAATTTAAACTGGACGCACTTCATCCTTGGACGCGAGACACCTCCAAAGGTGTTCTAAACGTAACTGAATTAAACATTTTTTCCAACGGCCGTTCGTACGAGTTTTATGAAAAAAAAAATACCCGGAAAAAATACTTTGAATGAAACTGGAAAAGGAAAATAACCGGTTGTCGGTGTTTTTCTTTTATTTCATGATTTTTTTACTGCAAGTTTGCAGCAGATAGGAACTGATGAAACAAGAAATTGACTAAACTATAAAACCAGACAACATATAATGAAAGCCTTTCGATAAACGAAGAGAAACAAAAGTATTGCATTTCTGACGCATTTCATGAGATTCCATTGTTGGGGAACTGATAGAGCCATGCAATTTTCACTGAGAGACTCGTAAAAATATTTACTCACGTTTTAGACAAAACGGCAAACACTTCGTTTTGACGTCACAGACGAAAACCTTGCGCGACGGCCACCGGAAATGTGCAAGCAAATATTTTCAACTTCCGCTAGCCGTCATAGACATCTGCCGTCGTTGAATCTAAGGTCCCTATTGTCCTGTATGGATATGACGTGTCGAAATGTGAGCAGTTTTGATGTTAAATGGCGTGACCTAACATTCTCAGCCAGTAGACAGAGAAATCTACATCCTGTTTTATTCTGAGAAATCATATCTTTACTCCTTGCTGCCGAGAAAAGCTATTCTCCACGAAAATGCGGAAGTTAAAGTCTCCATGAAATATTTCTTTTTTATGGAGGCCATATCTCCTGTCAATAATGCACTTGGAATAATTAATGAAGTTCAATTTGATCAATGCACTTTATAAACAACTTCATTGTTACGTTTTGAAAACAATGTTGAACAACTTGAACGCGGAACTAAAGTTGCTCGAGAACTCTACATTAGCTTTTTCCCACATTGATGGCAGAAACATTCTCTTGGCAGTGACGCTAAAGTTATTAGCAATTGTTTGGAATGACGGACAGTAAACTTCAAAGGTTAGCATAATTGTTTTTATTCCTAATCTCATAGATGACTCGGTGAGGCCAATCATTTCTTGGAAGTAACTCGATACATTTAGTGTTAGATCGCATAACTAAGGTAGGTCCTTAATAAGACAAGATATGTCACATAACCTTGAAGTAACTGAACTAACAAGGAGCTCATCTCTGCTTATTTGTGTGGAAATTTGTCCCATATTGTTGGCAAGCCCCGTGATAGTTTCAACGCCGTAGACAAGTCCGAAGAACTGCCTATCGGCTAAAAGCAATCAGGTAATAAATGCCTTGTAATCCAATGCAGTTCCAAGGTGCAGTGCTCTGCGAAGCTATTCACTCACAGACTAACTTTTATCCAAATGCTTTTCATTCAGCTACCAAGCTTTTCGAACACGATAAGCACACGACATGGAAGATCCAAACATCAACGAAGCTTTACCGAGTTCTTCAGCTATAGGTAACATATATCCAGTGTCGCTTCCTTTATTAACTTTGCTGTAATTGCATTGCGCATATAGATTTCAGTCTCAAATTGGGTAATCTTGAAAGATTGCTAATAAAATACTGAAATTATTGAAAGTAACGCAAACTAAATCATTAAATTTGTTTATGTGAGAATTGACGCGGAACCGGCCTGTCATATTTCATCTGTATCGACATTTGACTTTACTGGCGCATTTACACTAACGCATTTTCACGACATTCATTTTGCGCACGGCACTTCAAAATTTTGGCACGCGCGCCGATAGTTTTGGGAACGGCATGCTTGATTTGCACGGTAAACAAGACGATCTAAGATCGTAAGTCGGGCTACTGGAAGATATGCCGCAACTAGTTTTGACCAGTTACTTGTTTGTCCAAGGACCCCGCTTGTGGGCGTGGCGTAATTTTTTTTTGTCCCGTAAGGCTATTCCCCGTTTTCGATCGTTTAGCGTCGTTCGACCGACCCAGGTTTTCGCGTTTTACAAAAAAAAAAATTATGAAGAAGGTAATTACACATAATTTCAAAACATTGTCAGTTTACTCTGCAGTACAGTCAATGTTTTGTCATCTTTTTTCCGCTGTTCACGTTTGAGTTTAACCACGTCTTGTCATTTCCAGGCTCCGCATGTTATTTTCCTGAGGTAAATAAATAGACAGGCCAAGCACGACTCCTACGGTTCGTGCCATATGTACACTAGGTTTGCCGTTTAAATTTCGATCGTTCGACCTTTTTGCTGCTTCACTCTTGTTTATGAAGGGCATTTCGTATTGTGTTACTAGGAGAAAGCTAGAGTCGTTACACGTCAGAGGTCTGCATGATTTCTGCGCGCTGTTATCTGCGTATCGCTTCGTTGAATTTGACACGTCTATAATTTGCCATGCGTTATGTATTGTATTAGCCTCCTACGCAGACGTTCTTAGGCTTGTCACGCGTTCCGTCTGCGTAGGAGGCTAGACCCGGCTATGATTAGAACTCGGTTTGCAAGTACAGCAGGTAGATTCTTATCACAGGTATCATATTTGTCCTCCTACGTTTCGTGGCTTTACTTCGAGCAAGCTATAGGCTTGTCTAGAGAAATTCTAATGTTTCTTGCAGCTATCAAATCGAGCTTATGTTCCTGGAGCTCGATGTATAGGTTTATTTCTCCTTTGATCGTTCTAGTACCACAGGATTTAAATTTAAACTCATTACGCGCAAGTCTGTTGACTGTGTTGCGTGTTGTATATGCCTGTGGACCAATTTCTTTACTTTTTTGTTTTTATGTGAAAGCTTTCCTAGTTTTTTTTACAGGTATTCTGCTGGGCTCACCACCGAATCGTCTTCGCACATGCTCAGGACTGTTAATATTACAGTGATAAACAAACATCATGTAGCGAGACCTGAATTTTATTATTTGGCATCTTTGTTGTCGTTTCCTAGAGTTTGAATACGACGCACCTTGCCTTTATCAGTAAATGTTCTTCTGTCGTCTGTAGCAACATTCTGTCCACATTTTCTGTTCACTGAAAACTCACTTGATTTCTGGTATGATTCTGGTAAGACCTTCGCTACATCCGCTAAATCATTTGATTCTTTCGCTATTTTGAGTTCGCGGAACGACCCGTTTCGAAATATATGCTCATTACACACGCCATCTTCTTGAGTGGATCTACCGCGACTGGCGTGTGGGTCTGTATGTTTGAGCGTAGAAAAGATTACAATATCAGGGCCGTACCTAGGATTTTTTGTCTGCGGGGCAAACTCCACAAACCTTCACAGGGATCTCCCGTATACAGACAGGGTTTCTAGTCGGACGTTTTGTTTTCACCCCTATTAGTTTTCCTGGCGCCCCCCCCCCCCCTGCCCCCCGCTATGTACGGCCCTGAAATATTTGCTAAGACATTCGACGTATCCGCCATCGACTTTGACATCGTGGAAAGAGGCTGAGCCTTTTTGAAGGGTCTGCGGTATTCCCCATTGCACGTGACTGAGTTTTGTGGAGAAATGCAGGGTAAATTTAAAGTCGGCCTCGCCCGACTAAATATGTTCAACTTTTTTCAATGTTGATTTCTGAACGGCACTCTTAAAATTTGTGAGTCCTTACGCTTATATGACAGCGGTTCACATATGATTTTAGGCCGGACTTTCGTGGTCAGAAAAAAAATGGCAGTTCTCGAATAAGAGAACAATTGCATGTCTTATACTATGTCTTATTGTTTTGAAAAAGCGAAAACGCCTGTCGCAAATGAGGGACGAAACAAGATTGTCCCTTGTATCATTCTTACAGGCATAAAGCGGCGAATGTACGACCTGTTGCAAGCTGTTTTGAGCTGTCGAAATCCTCCACGCTTAAGAGAAATCTGGATACATTCCTATCTTTTTGCATCCTTTGACATGGTCGAAGCATTCTTTTCTGATCTGCCTGATGAGTTTTGGTATTCCAACTTTAGAGTAACTCTTGGAACATTTACATACATTCTCAACGAGACTGGTGATGAGATATCTCCGAACAGGACATTCCATGCGAAAAAGCTGTTACTCCAAATTGACAACTAGAAATAGCTTTGTACCTATAGCTTTGTCCTACCTAACTTCGACTGCAGAATGTCGAACGACTCCAGGAAAACAAAGGTGGCATCATTTATTTTAGTGCTTAAGACCGGATCGAATAAAACTCGATATCAGTGAGAAGTATCGATGCTTTCGATACTGCACGTGACCTGTGCACGCTTTGTCTCCTGAGCCTGTGCTCTTCTGGTCATTACCGCTGTGTTATTGAGCAGGACAATGTTCTCGTTACCTGTAAACTGAAATCTTTGACTTGTTTATCTGTGTTGACGTCTGCGTTGTTGATTCGACAGGAAGTAGTCAACAACAATCAACATTTACAGTGTGACACAACCTTGAACTTGGTCAACCAGATCACGTGACTTACCAGTTAATTCAATGACGTCACAATATCGGTTTGATATCGATATCGAAGAAAAAAGTGTGTAGTGTACTCGATATCAAGAAAAACGGCATTGGCCTATCTTTAATATGTAGTCTATATGTCATACTTGCAATAATACTCTCTTCTACATGTCATTCCTTTGCTTATTGTTTGCACAAAGACATTCTCGATGAACCAAAGATATCAAACAAGCACAATCTAGCTCAACCTAAATATGTGTACTTGTTGTCCGCTTTAAATAGCGAATTGTTCTTTATTGTGCTGGAACCAGTAAATGACTCCGACCGACTATCAACACCTACAGGCATTCAATATATCGGCCGACTGCAAAAGTACAGTACCAAAAACCATATCTCGCACGAGGTCGGACTCTCACATATCACGTGATTTTTCTGATGTAAGAACGTGACACATTGCATAACGTCACATAATCCTTCCTACCAAGTAAGGAGTGGGAGTAACGTGATAGCAATTACCTATAACAAGTAACAAATTAACCAAATAATTTTACAAGTTGCAATAGAACTTTACCTAAGCAGAACACTTCGTCACACCCTGAAAGGATTGAGAGCAATTTCAGAGATTTCAAGTTTAAGGGCGAGATTAAGTGATAAAATTATCCCAAATTTCTTATTTTTGACTGTTGTTTTATAAACTCACAAGTAGACATTGTCATCACGTCTATTAGTAGAAGTACTAGCTCCTATATAATGCATGTTTTCAGAATTTGGACCAGGTACTACGGGATAATTAGACGCCACTGAAAAGCAGTTGGAATAGTGTTAACTTCTGCATTTTGAGTGAAAGCTAGCAGCTGATCTGCGCCTCATCATGGTCAATTCATGCTGTCTCTCTTCCCTCCTCTGTGCAGCCCTGTATTCTTGTTTCCTCATGAATCTCTCTGTCTTCCAGCTTTTGGTACCTGTACAGTAAGAGAGAGAATAATTAGAGGGTAAAGGGTAAAGATTTTTTTCGGACATGAAGTACTCTAATCAATACAATTGTGATGTGCCTCAAAAACTCATCATTTGAAAACTGATTGGAATTTGTAAAAAAACAGCCTCTACTTCTTTTTCCAGTTTGTACTTATCTCAATTTTTATTCTGTTTATAACTTCTTTGACTGTGAATTCATGACCCTTGGATTGAAGAGCTGTACGAAAAGCTTTTACACATTTGACTTTTAACAGCTTTTAACTTTTACTCGAAGGAGCGTTACGGGAGGAACGTTTTTAAATTTGTAAGTTTGGAAAAAAAAAGACAGCTAGCAAATAATCTTTATGTTTTTTTTTTGTCCTGTTTACAAACAGTAGCAACTCAACATAAAAAGTTTGAGAACGATGTGACAACTTCGAGATTCAGATTAATCCACTGCTGGTTTATTAAACTGTTCACACTTCAGTTTTTCTTTCAAACCACTCAAATTTAGCATCGCTACTCTCAAGGAAACTTTAATTTTAAATGAAGGGAAAGCGCCGACTTTCCTAGTGTAAACATCTTCTCCCGTTAGTATTTAGTAGACGTGATGGCCTGATAGAAACCCAGAAATTTTAACGAGTTGATTGCGATTTGCGGGTTTATTGATTTGTTAGTTTCCTTCAGGATGTTTTCACTCTTTGTTTGCAAAGCGTAGAAAAACGGCAGAGAAAAACCAGCACACTACAACGAGCCTTCAGATTATGTCTGATGACTGACAGATAAAGGTGACAAGGCGGCTTGAAATTTTCCTTGTTGCACCATTGACTCAAGTATGATAAGTCTACGCAAATAGGAATAATTTTGAGAACATCGCAATTAACAAACGAGTTAACTATCTCTTCTAACACGTTACACTTCAGGATCTTGGTGTTAAAAAGACACGGACTCTCAGTAAACCAGCATCATTGTTGCCAAGGGGTAGTCAATCGAGATCCGAAAGTAACTTTCAGCTTCACGGAGGCCATACTAGACAAGAGCCATTCTCAAAAGTCTTTCAAAATGAAGTTTGTTATCGTGGTCGTTTTCAATGAAGCAGTTTTTCTGGTGGTTTGCGCGCATTCAGCGTCCATAACGCAACACCATTTCAAAAGATAAACTGAACGTCAAGGGCTCCGTAGGACGTAAACTTAAGCATTCCCATGGAAGAAGTTTGGGACAGTTTGTCTCAAGGTGAGAAACATGCACTGATGATCATTTTTGTCGCAAAAAACTTTGATCAAGCTAGAGGTATATTCGCTCATTAGTCGAGTACAATGTCTTATTCAGTGCTGCGAGCTTTTAATTGTATCTGGGTAATTGTGAAAGCCGACTTAAAAAAAATGAAAATGCAAAAAATAGTACACTTGTAAGTTAACGTTGGTTTTGTCATCACTCCATTGCACCCTGTCATAATTGTTAACTCTACTTTTGAAATAACTGTCGCATGATTGGTAGTTCACAGATATCCCACCATTAAAAGTGGAGACACTATCGCTCTGCGGTCTGCCTACACTTCTGGTAGCTACTCCACGTATTGGTTGTATTGTTACGCAACTTGCGCCTGGTACCTGCTCAGCTGCAGGTTCTGTCATCACCTCCTCAGCATGGACCTCATGCTCAAAGCGAATGATGTTTACCATCACTGCCAAGGGAAAGACGGACGGAGAACCAATCAACAGTGGCGATACAGTGTCTCTCAGCTCCAACTACTATGGTAGCAGTTACCGATTGTATTGCACCGCTTCTTCCAGTAGTTTTGCTACGTACTATCGTAAGTAAATGATCTCACTTGCTGATCACTAGTGAGCACGTTAAATGCTTCACCTCTTGACTCTAATTCTCTATGTTTTAGTTTTGACGAACACACGTATATACGTCTGATTTTCAAACCTCAGGATTCTGCCTATTCTCCTTACTTGAAATTGCTTTCAATAATATATCGACATAGCCTGAAGGGAAGTTTTTTTTTATTTTGTGTCAGATTACTCGAGAATGTTCCGTTTTTCATATTGATTTTAGATCGTTGTGTTTGTAGAATCACTAGTTCCATGAGAGGAGGTGCCTGGCTGAGCCATTCCTACGTCCACATTCGAGATGTACTCCAAGAACGCTAATGATGGCGAACCCTTGCAATATGGTGACGTAGTGGGTCTCAAATACCCGTACAGTTCTAACAGCGCCTGGCTAACTTTTTACAGCAACAGATTTTATCCCCGTAGCTGTAGCAGCAGCAGCAAAACATCATGCGCAAAGGAAAACACCATGACAGGCTTTAAAATCTTCAAGAAGTTGTCATAACTGAACTTTTGAAGAGCTGAAATTCGAGAATCCTCAACCAAAGATTCAAGCAGAAACTGTAGAGTTGTAGATTTTTTTGCGCTATCGCTAAAGGAGTCAGAAGGCTTAACTTATGTATGGAAAAATCATTTTAATTGTTGCCAAGGGTTCGCTTTGCTTCCAATAAAAGAGTTGAGGAATTGAAACAATGTGTCATGTTTCTTGTGGATTACTAGGACTCAATAGAATAAGATCAATGTTCAACAGCTGTACCATGAAACATTTCTCAATGAGCGATAGAACTAAATCACGTTTAAAATTGCTCCTGAGGTAAATTTTTCCTCTCAGACACAGAAATTTCAGAATAAAAAACCGACGAAATTATTTGCGGAAAATGCATGGTCTTAATGGACACTTCAGTGAAAAAGGGGAAACAGAGTATAGGAAAAAAAATGAGTCCCCTGTTCACTGAACAAAATTTGCGTAAATTACTGAAAAAGCTAAAAAAAAACCAACATTTTCTGGTTGCTAAAAAACTTAAATAGGATCGGACTGACATTCTACTTTTCAGCAAATTTCCTTGTCAAAAACATCTCTTCTCTTAGTCAGCAGACAAACAACCCGAATTTTATTACACCCACTAAGTGGTTCCAAGGTCCTGTATATCCAACTCTTTGCCGGATAGAGGGAGAGGGAGAATTTGGGGATGGGTGGGTGTGATTACACTAGGATTCTATACTATCTTCACCTTCAGTGGAGGGGTGGGGAATTGCACTAGTACCAAACTCACGAAGGTAGACAATGTCTGGCTTAGGATTTGGTAAATAGGCGTGCAATGACCCTGAATTTCCACTGAGCAGGAACTCGCAAGGGAACAGATATTTTAACGAGCAAATCTGTGTGCATGCCTCTACATTGTAGAGGGAAACAAAATGAAATCTAAAGCTCTCAAAGTCTCTGGCTCTTTGCTTTTAATCCCCTCTGTAAGCCGGCAAAGCTGGAAACACTTCGGGCCCGGAAAAAAAAAACCGAGAGGTGTATACGCCTGAAAGTCCTCATTGTATGAAGAGAACCTCTGTTCATATCCAGCAATAATATGCGATTAAAAACAGCTCGGTAATTATAAGGTTTAAGATATTTCTGTGGCTTTCCGGGTGGGAAAACTTATCGGCATCCTCGAGAAATGGGCCCTAGGTCCGATGGAAACAATTCCTTAGCTTCTAGTAGCATCTGACTTGAAATTAACTGACGAGTCCAGTCAATAGACAGAGTGCGAAGTCCAGTTGAGGGTATTTAAAATGTTCAGCCTCATGAAGCTTTTACAGTAAAGTGGGAGGTCTAAAATTTTTAGTGTTTATCTTAAACTGGTTAGATTTATATTAAGAAATAAAAACGTTACTCTGGTTAAAATTGTATAAAATATGTACAATGTTTTTTAGTCCCAACGTTTCGGTTGAACCTTCAACCTTCTTCAGGGGAAAGTGAAAAAATAATTCGCAAAAGACACGTTTCTTATAGTGTGCCAAATACGGATCTATTGTTAAGTTCTGTCCCTCAAGGCAAGATTTAGAAATTCGTGCGGCAAATGCATGCCATCATCACGATTCAGCGGATTCCTGCAAGTGTTTAATTTCCCAAGCTTCAAGAATGCGTCGGTTGCGCCAATTAGCACTCGTGCGTAGGATCTTAGACGCCTCCCAAGAGACCGTGTGACCAGAACGTAAACAATGCTCCGCTAAAGCTGACTTTTGCGAATGTTTATGTTCCACCGCTTTCTGGTGTTCTTTAAGGCGAGTAGAAAATTTGCGTTTGGTTTCCCCGATATAACTCTTGTCACAATCTTTGCATGGGATCGAGTAGATGGTAAGGTCTATCGTAAACCCACCCACACTGAAAGATACCTTTCGTTCCATTCGCATCACCCGGTTGCGCACAAGAGGGCTGTTGTTAAATCTTTGACCGATCGTGTAAAAATCATCCCATCTTCTAGTGATCAACGGTCAAAGGAAATGAAGCACATAACAGCAGCACTGGTGGCGAATGGTTACCCAAAGCGATTTGTGATTGATGTTGGCAAACCTAAACGACTAGCTCAACAACTGTCAACAACTGCGCCGGATGCTGCAAAGGGTTTCTGTATTTTACCATACATCAAGGGCACATCGGAGCCTATCAAACGAATTTTGAGTAATCATAACATCAAAGTTGCTCAAAAACCACACCAAACCATCGGGAATTTGTTTCTAAACCGAAAGACCCAGTACCGAAAGATCAGACTCGTGGCGCCATCTACTCGATCCCATGCAAAGATTGTGACAAGAGTTATATCGGGGAAACCAAACGCAAATTTTCTACTCGCCTTAAAGAACACACAGAAAGCGGTGGAACATAAACATTCGCAAAAGTCAGCTTTAGCGGAGCATTGTTTTACGTTCTGGTCACACGGTCTCTTGGGAGGCGTCTAAGATCCTACGCACGAGTGCTAATTGGCGCAACCGACGCATTCTTGAAGCTTGGGAAATTAACACTTGCAGGAATCCGCTGAATCGTGATGATGGCATGCATTTGCCGCACGAATTTCTAAATCTTGCCTTGAGGGACAGAAACTTAACAATAGATCCGTATTTGGCACACTATAAGAAAACGTGTCTTTTGCGAATTATTTTTTCACTTTCCCGGAGAACGTTGAAGGCTTCACCGAAAAACGTTGGGACTAAAAAATAATTCGCAAAAGACACGTTTTCTTATAGTGTGCCAAATACGGATCTATTGTTAAGTTCTGTCCCTCAAGGCAAGATTTAGAAATTCGTGCGGCAAATGCATGCCATCATCACGATTCAGCGGATTCCTGCAAGTGTTAATTTCCCAAGCTTCAAGAATGCGTCGGTTGCGCCAATTAGCACTCGTGCGTAGGATCTTAGACGCCTCCCAAGAGACCGTGTGACCAGAACGTAAACAATGCTCCGCTAAAGCTGACTTTTGCGAATGTTTATGTTCCACCGCTTTCTGGTGTTCTTTAAGGCGAGTAGAAAATTTGCGTTTGGTTTCCCCGATATAACTCTTGTCACAATCTTTGCATGGGATCGAGTAGATGGCGCCACGAATCTGATCTTTCGGTACTGGGTCTTTCGGTTTACGAAACAAATTCCCGATGGTTTGGTGTGGTTTTTGAGCAACTTTGATGTTATGGATTACTCAAAATTTCGTTTTGATAGGCTCCGATGTGCCCATGATGTATGGTAAAATACAGAAACCCTTTGCAGCATCCGGCGCAGTTGTTGACAGTTGTTGAGCTAGTCGTTTAGGTTTGCCAACATCAATCAACAAATCGCTTTGGGTACCATTCGCCACCAGTGCTGCTGTTATGTGCTTCATTTCCTTTGACCGTTGATCACTAGAAGATGGGATGAATTTTTCACGATCGGTCAAAGATTTAACAACAGCCCTCTTGTGCGCAACCGGGTGATGCGAATGGAACGAAAGGTATCTTTCAGTGTGGGTGGGTTTACGATAGACCTTACCATCTACTCGATCCCATGCAAAGATTGTGACAAGAGTTATATCGGGGAAACCAAACGCAAATTTTCTACTCGCCTTAAAGAACACCAGAAAGCGGTGGAACATAAACATTCGCAAAAGTCAGCTTTAGCGGAGCATTGTTTACGTTCTGGTCACACGGTCTCTTGGGAGGCGTCTAAGATCCTACGCACGAGTGCTAATTGGCGCAACCGACGCATTCTTGAAGCTTGGGAAATTAACACTTGCAGGAATCCGCTGAATCGTGATGATGGCATGCATTTGCCGCACGAATTTCTAAATCTTGCCTTGAGGGACAGAACTTAACAATAGATCCGTATTTGGCACACTATAAGAAACGTGTCTTTTGCGAATTATTTTTTTCACTTTCCCCTGAAGAAGGTTGAAGGTTCAACCGAAACGTTGGGACTAAAAAACATTGTACATATTTTTATACAATTTTAACCAGAGTAACGTTTTTATTTCTTAATATAAATCTAACCAGTTTAAGATAAACACTAAAAATTTTAGACCTCCCACTTTACTGTAAAAGCTTCATGAGGCTGAACATTTTAAATACCCTCAACTGGACTTCGCACTCTGTCTATTGACTAGGACTCGTCAGTTAATTTCAAGTCAGATGCTACTAGAAGCTAAGGAATTGTTTCCATCGGACCTAGGGCCCATTTCTCGAGGATGCCGATAAGTTTTCCCACCCGGAAAGCCACAGAAATATCTTAAACCTTATAATTACCGAGCTGTTTTTAATCGCATATTATTGCTGGATATGAACAGAGGTTCTCTTCATACAATGAGGACTTTCAGGCGTATACACCTCTCGGTTTTTTTTTTCCGGGCCCGAAGTGTTTCCAGCTTTGCCGGCTTACAGAGGGGATTAAAAGCAAAGAGCCAGAGACTTTGAGAGCTTTAGATTTCATTTTGTTTCCCTCTACAATGTAGAGGCATGCACAAGATTTGCTCGTTAAAATATCTGTTCCCTTGCGAGTTCCTGCTCAGTGGAAATTCAGGGTCATTGCACGCCTATTTACCAAATCCTAAGCCAGACATTGTCTACCTTCGTGAGTTTGGTACTAGTGCAATTCCCCACCCCTCCACTGAAGGTGAAGATAGTATAGAATCCTAGTGTAATCACACCCACCCATCCCCAAATTCTCCCTCTCCCTCTATCCGGCAAAGAGTTGGATATACAGGACCTTGGAACCACTTAGTGGGTGTAATAAAATTCGGGTTGTTTGTCTGCTGACTAAGAGAAGAGATGTTTTTGACAAGGAAATTTGCTGAAAAGTAGAATGTCAGTCCGATCCTATTTAAGTTTTTTAGCAACCAGAAAATGTTGGTTTTTTTTTAGCTTTTTCAGTAATTTACGCAAATTTTGTTCAGTGAACAGGGGACTCATTTTTTTTCCTATACTCTGTTTCCCCTTTTTCACTGAAGTGTCCATTAAGACCATGGATTTTCCGCAAATAATTTCGTCGGTTTTTTATTCTGAAATTTCTGTGTCTGAGAGGAAAAATTTACCTCAGGAGCAATTTTAAACGTGATTTAGTTCTATCGCTCATTGAGAAATGTTTCATGGTACAGCTGTTGAACATTGATCTTATTCTATTGAGTCCTAGTAATCCACAAGAAACATGACACATTGTTTCAATTCCTCAACTCTTTTATTGGAAGCAAAGCGAACCCTTGGCAACAATTAAAATGATTTTTCCATACATAAGTTAAGCCTTCTGACTCCTTTAGCGATAGCGCAAAAAAATCTACAACTCTACAGTTTCTGCTTGAATCTTTGGTTGAGGATTCTCGAATTTCAGCTCTTCAAAAGTTCAGTTATGACAACTTCTTGAAGATTTTAAAGCCTGTCATGGTGTTTTCCTTTGCGCATGATGTTTTGCTGCTGCTGCTACAGCTACGGGGATAAAATCTGTTGCTGTAAAAAGTTAGCCAGGCGCTGTTAGAACTGTACGGGTATTTGAGACCCACTACGTCACCATATTGCAAGGGTTCGCCATCATTAGCGTTCTTGGAGTACATCTCGAATGTGGACGTAGGAATGGCTCAGCCAGGCACCTCCTCTCATGGAACTAGTGATTCTACAAACACAACGATCTAAAATCAATATGAAAAACGGAACATTCTCGAGTAATCTGACACAAAATAAAAAAAAACTTCCCTTCAGGCTATGTCGATATATTATTGAAAGCAATTTCAAGTAAGGAGAATAGGCAGAATCCTGAGGTTTGAAAATCAGACGTATATACGTGTGTTCGTCAAAACTAAAACATAGAGAATTAGAGTCAAGAGGTGAAGCATTTAACGTGCTCACTAGTGATCAGCAAGTGAGATCATTTACTTACGATAGTACGTAGCAATAACTACTGGAAGAAGCGGTGCAATACAATCGGTAACTGCTACCATAGTAGTTGGAGCTGAGAGACACTGTATCGCCACTGTTGATTGGTTCTCCGTCCGTCTTTCCCTTGGCAGTGATGGTAAACATCATTCGCTTTGAGCATGAGGTCCATGCTGAGGAGGTGATGACAGAACCTGCAGCTGAGCAGGTTACCAGGCGCAAGTTGCGTAACAATACAACCAATACGTGGAGTAGCTACCAGAAGTGTAGGCAGACCGCAGAGCGATAGTGTCTCCACTTTTAATGGTGGGATATCTGTGAACTACCAATCATGCGACAGTTATTTCAAAAGTAGAGTTAACAATTATGACAGGGTGCAATGGAGTGATGACAAAACCAACGTTAACTTACAAGTGTACTATTTTTTGCATTTTCATTTTTTTTAAGTCGGCTTTCACAATTACCCAGATACAATTAAAAGCTCGCAGCACTGAATAAGACATTGTACTCGACTAATGAGCGAATATACCTCTAGCTTGATCAAAGTTTTTTGCGACAAAAATGATCATCAGTGCATGTTTCTCACCTTGAGACAAACTGTCCCAAACTTCTTCCATGGGAATGCTTAAGTTTACGTCCTACGGAGCCCTTGACGTTCAGTTTATCTTTTGAAATGGTGTTGCGTTATGGACGCTGAATGCGCGCAAACCACCAGAAAAACTGCTTCATTGAAAACGGACCACGATAACAAACTTCATTTTGAAAGACTTTTGAGAATGGCTCTTGTCTAGTATGGCCTCCGTGAAGCTGAAAGTTACTTTCGGATCTCGATTGACTACCCCTTGGCAACAATGATGCTGGTTTACTGAGAGTCCGTGTCTTTTTAACACCAAGATCCTGAAGTGTAACGTGTTAGAAGAGATAGTTAACTCGTTTGTTAATTGCGATGTTCTCAAAATTATTCCTATTTGCGTAGACTTATCATACTTGAGTCAATGGTGCAACAAGGAAAATTTCAAGCCGCCTTGTCACCTTTATCTGTCAGTCATCAGACATAATCTGAAGGCTCGTTGTAGTGTGCTGGTTTTTCTCTGCCGTTTTTCTACGCTTTGCAAACAAAGAGTGAAAACATCCTGAAGGAAACTAACAAATCAATAAACCCGCAAATCGCAATCAACTCGTTAAAATTTCTGGGTTTCTATCAGGCCATCACGTCTACTAAATACTAACGGGAGAAGATGTTTACACTAGGAAAGTCGGCGCTTTCGCTTCATTTAAAATTAAAGTTTCCTTGAGAGTAGCGATGCTAAATTTGAGTGGTTTGAAAGAAAAACTGAAGTGTGAACAGTTTAATAAACCAGCAGTGGATTAATCTGAATCTCGAAGTTGTCACATCGTTCTCAAACTTTTTATGTTGAGTTGCTACTGTTTGTAAACAGGACAAAAAAAAAACATAAAGATTATTTGCTAGCTGTCTTTTTTTTTCCAAACTTACAAATTTAAAAACGTTCCTCCCGTAACGCTCCTTCGAGTAAAAGTTAAAAGCTGTTAAAAGTCAAATGTGTAAAAGCTTTTCGTACAGCTCTTCAATCCAAGGGTCATGAATTCACAGTCAAAGAAGTTATAAACAGAATGAAAAATTGAGATAAAGTACAAACTGGAAAAAGAAGTAGAGGCTGTTTTTTTACAAATTCCAATCAGTTTTCAAATGATGAGTTTTTGAGGCACATCACAATTGTATTGATTAGAGTACTTCATGTCCGAAAAAAATCTTTACCCTTTACCCTCTAATTATTCTCTCTCTTACTGTACAGGTACCAAAAGCTGGAAGACAAGAGATTCATGAGGAAACAAGAATACAGGGCTGCACAAAGGAGGGAAGAGAGACAGCATGAATTGACCATGATGAGGCGCAGATCAGCTGCTAGCTTTCACTCAAAATACAGAAGTTAACACTATTTCAACTGCTTTTCAGTGGCGTCTAATTATCCCGTAGTACCTGGTCCAAATTCTGAAAACATGCATTATATAGGAGCTAGTACTTCTACTAATAGACGTGATGACAATGTCTACTTGTGAGTTTATAAAAACAACAGTCAAAAATAAGAAATTTAGGAGATAATTTTATCACTTAATTCTCGCCCTTAAACTTGAAATCTCTGAAATTGCTCTCAATCCTTTCAGGGTGTGACGAAGTGTTCTGCTTAGGTAAAGTTCTATTGCAACTTGTAAAATTATTTGGTTAATTTGTTACTTGTTATAGGTAATTGCTATCACGTTACTCCCACTCCTTACTTGGTAGGAAGGATTATGTGACGTTATGCAATGTGTCACGTTCTTCATCAGAAAAATCACGTGATATGTGAGAGTCCGACCTCGTGCGAGATATGTTTTTTGGTACTGTACTTTTGCAGTCGGCCGATATATTGAATGCCTGTAGGTGTTGATAGTCGGTCGGAGTATTTACTGGTTCCAGCACAATAAAGAACAATTCGCTATTTAAAGCGGACAACAAGTACACATATTTAGGTTGAGCTAGATTGTGCTTGTTTTGATATCTTTGGTTCATCGAGAATGTCTTTTGAACAATAAGCAAAGGAATGACATGTAGAAGAGAGTATTATTGCAAGTATGACATATAGACTACATATTAAAGATAGGCCAATGCCGTTTTTCTTGATATCGAGTACACTACACACTTTTTTCTTCGATATCGATATCAAACCGATATTGTGACGTCATTGAATTAACTGGTAAGTCACGTGATCTGGTTGACCAAGTTCAAGGTTGTGTCACACTGTAAATGTTGATTGTTGTTGACTACTTCCTGTCGAATCAACAACGCAGACGTCAACACAGATAAACAAGTCAAAGATTTCAGTTTACAGGTAACGAGAACATTGTCCTGCTCAATAACACAGCGGTAATGACCAGAAGAGCACAGGCTCAGGAGACAAAGCGTGCACAGGTCACGTGCAGTATCGAAAGCATCGATACTTCTCACTGATATCGAGTTTTATTCGATCCGGTCTTAAGCACTAAAATAAATGATGCCACCTTTGTTTTCCTGGAGTCGTTCGACATTCTGCAGTCGAAGTTAGGTAGGACAAAGCTATAGGTACAAAGCTATTTCTAGTTGTCAATTTGGAGTAACAGCTTTTTCGCATGGAATGTCCTGTTCGGAGATATCTCATCACCAGTCTCGTTGAGAATGTATGTAAATGTTCCAAGAGTTACTCTAAAGTTGGAATACCAAAACTCATCAGGCAGATCAGAAAAGAATGCTTCGACCATGTCAAAGGATGCAAAAAGATAGGAATGTATCCAGATTTCTCTTAAGCGTGGAGGATTTCGACAGCTCAAAACAGCTTGCAACAGGTCGTACATTCGCCGCTTTATGCCTGTAAGAATGATACAAGGGACAATCTTGTTTCGTCCCTCATTTGCGACAGGCGTTTTCGCTTTTTCAAAACAATAAGACATAGTATAAGACATGCAATTGTTCTCTTATTCGAGAACTGCCATTTTTTTTCTGACCACGAAAGTCCGGCCTAAAATCATATGTGAACCGCTGTCATATAAGCGTAAGGACTCACAAATTTTAAGAGTGCCGTTCAGAAATCAACATTGAAAAAAGTTGAACATATTTAGTCGGGCGAGGCCGACTTTAAATTTACCCTGCATTTCTCCACAAAACTCAGTCACGTGCAATGGGGAATACCGCAGACCCTTTCAAAAAAGGCTCAGCCTTCTTTCCACGATGTCAAAGTCGATGGCGGATACGTCGAATGTCTTAGCAAATATTTCAGGGCCGTACATAGCGGGGGGCAGGGGGGGGGGGGGCGCCAGGAAAACTAATAGGGGTGAAAACAAAACGTCCGACTAGAAACCCTGTCTGTATACGGGAGATCCCTGTGAAGGTTTGTGGAGTTTGCCCCGCAGACAAAAAATCCTAGGTACGGCCCTGATATTGTAATCTTTTCTACGCTCAAACATACAGACCCACACGCCAGTCGCGGTAGATCCACTCAAGAAGATGGCGTGTGTAATGAGCATATATTTCGAAACGGGTCGTTCCGCGAACTCAAAATAGCGAAAGAATCAAATGATTTAGCGGATGTAGCGAAGGTCTTACCAGAATCATACCAGAAATCAAGTGAGTTTTCAGTGAACAGAAAATGTGGACAGAATGTTGCTACAGACGACAGAAGAACATTTACTGATAAAGGCAAGGTGCGTCGTATTCAAACTCTAGGAAACGACAACAAAGATGCCAAATAATAAAATTCAGGTCTCGCTACATGATGTTTGTTTATCACTGTAATATTAACAGTCCTGAGCATGTGCGAAGACGATTCGGTGGTGAGCCCAGCAGAATACCTGTAAAAAAAACTAGGAAAGCTTTCACATAAAAACAAAAAAGTAAAGAAATTGGTCCACAGGCATATACAACACGCAACACAGTCAACAGACTTGCGCGTAATGAGTTTAAATTTAAATCCTGTGGTACTAGAACGATCAAAGGAGAAATAAACCTATACATCGAGCTCCAGGAACATAAGCTCGATTTGATAGCTGCAAGAAACATTAGAATTTCTCTAGACAAGCCTATAGCTTGCTCGAAGTAAAGCCACGAAACGTAGGAGGACAAATATGATACCTGTGATAAGAATCTACCTGCTGTACTTGCAAACCGAGTTCTAATCATAGCCGGGTCTAGCCTCCTACGCAGACGGAACGCGTGACAAGCCTAAGAACGTCTGCGTAGGAGGCTAATACAATACATAACGCATGGCAAATTATAGACGTGTCAAATTCAACGAAGCGATACGCAGATAACAGCGCGCAGAAATCATGCAGACCTCTGACGTGTAACGACTCTAGCTTTCTCCTAGTAACACAATACGAAATGCCCTTCATAAACAAGAGTGAAGCAGCAAAAAGGTCGAACGATCGAAATTTAAACGGCAAACCTAGTGTACATATGGCACGAACCGTAGGAGTCGTGCTTGGCCTGTCTATTTATTTACCTCAGGAAAATAACATGCGGAGCCTGGAAATGACAAGACGTGGTTAAACTCAAACGTGAACAGCGGAAAAAAGATGACAAAACATTGACTGTACTGCAGAGTAAACTGACAATGTTTTGAAATTATGTGTAATTACCTTCTTCATAATTTTTTTTTTTGTAAAACGCGAAAACCTGGGTCGGTCGAACGACGCTAAACGATCGAAAACGGGGAATAGCCTTACGGGACAAAAAAAAATTACGCCACGCCCACAAGCGGGGTCCTTGGACAAACAAGTAACTGGTCAAAACTAGTTGCGGCATATCTTCCAGTAGCCCGACTTACGATCTTAGATCGTCTTGTTTACCGTGCAAATCAAGCATGCCGTTCCCAAAACTATCGGCGCGCGTGCCAAAATTTTGAAGTGCCGTGCGCAAAATGAATGTCGTGAAAATGCGTTAGTGTAAATGCGCCAGTAAAGTCAAATGTCGATACAGATGAAATATGACAGGCCGGTTCCGCGTCAATTCTCACATAAACAAATTTAATGATTTAGTTTGCGTTACTTTCAATAATTTCAGTATTTTATTAGCAATCTTTCAAGATTACCCAATTTGAGACTGAAATCTATATGCGCAATGCAATTACAGCAAAGTTAATAAAGGAAGCGACACTGGATATATGTTACCTATAGCTGAAGAACTCGGTAAAGCTTCGTTGATGTTTGGATCTTCCATGTCGTGTGCTTATCGTGTTCGAAAAGCTTGGTAGCTGAATGAAAAGCATTTGGATAAAAGTTAGTCTGTGAGTGAATAGCTTCGCAGAGCACTGCACCTTGGAACTGCATTGGATTACAAGGCATTTATTACCTGATTGCTTTTAGCCGATAGGCAGTTCTTCGGACTTGTCTACGGCGTTGAAACTATCACGGGGCTTGCCAACAATATGGGACAAATTTCCACACAAATAAGCAGAGATGAGCTCCTTGTTAGTTCAGTTACTTCAAGGTTATGTGACATATCTTGTCTTATTAAGGACCTACCTTAGTTATGCGATCTAACACTAAATGTATCGAGTTACTTCCAAGAAATGATTGGCCTCACCGAGTCATCTATGAGATTAGGAATAAAAACAATTATGCTAACCTTTGAAGTTTACTGTCCGTCATTCCAAACAATTGCTAATAACTTTAGCGTCACTGCCAAGAGAATGTTTCTGCCATCAATGTGGGAAAAAGCTAATGTAGAGTTCTCGAGCAACTTTAGTTCCGCGTTCAAGTTGTTCAACATTGTTTTCAAAACGTAACAATGAAGTTGTTTATAAAGTGCATTGATCAAATTGAACTTCATTAATTATTCCAAGTGCATTATTGACAGGAGATATGGCCTCCATAAAAAAGAAATATTTCATGGAGACTTTAACTTCCGCATTTTCGTGGAGAATAGCTTTTCTCGGCAGCAAGGAGTAAAGATATGATTTCTCAGAATAAAACAGGATGTAGATTTCTCTGTCTACTGGCTGAGAATGTTAGGTCACGCCATTTAACATCAAAACTGCTCACATTTCGACACGTCATATCCATACAGGACAATAGGGACCTTAGATTCAACGACGGCAGATGTCTATGACGGCTAGCGGAAGTTGAAAATATTTGCTTGCACATTTCCGGTGGCCGTCGCGCAAGGTTTTCGTCTGTGACGTCAAAACGAAGTGTTTGCCGTTTTGTCTAAAACGTGAGTAAATATTTTTACGAGTCTCTCAGTGAAAATTGCATGGCTCTATCAGTTCCCCAACAATGGAATCTCATGAAATGCGTCAGAAATGCAATACTTTTGTTTCTCTTCGTTTATCGAAAGGCTTTCATTATATGTTGTCTGGTTTTATAGTTTAGTCAATTTCTTGTTTCATCAGTTCCTATCTGCTGCAAACTTGCAGTAAAAAAATCATGAAATAAAAGAAAAACACCGACAACCGGTTATTTTCCTTTTCCAGTTTCATTCAAAGTATTTTTCCGGGTATTTTTTTTTTCATAAAACTCGTACGAACGGCCGTTGGAAAAAATGTTTAATTCAGTTACGTTTAGAACACCTTTGGAGGTGTCTCGCGTCCAAGGATGAAGTGCGTCCAGTTTAAATTATAGTTGCCTTAAACTCCATATTAAATTAAAGGTTATCTGAGATCTTATAGAAAAATTTAAATAAAACGAATTGTTCAATTGTTCACAACCTCCAAATGCGAGCAATCACCTTTTGAAAGCTACACTGAGTCAAAGAGGATTTTGTTTTTCGCTCTTGATTTACTTTCCTAGATCAAAAGCGCTAAAAATGTGTGAAATCCGAAAAGCTATCGATGAATGTGGGATCATCGTACAAAAATCGCTCATGGAAAAAAACTTTTTTGACATAAAAAATTCTAAGGCATGTTTTTGTTTTTCATATACACGTAGCGACTGTCCACATCTGAGGGGAAACGAGTGAAATCCTTTTGATTTGGGCGCTCACATTAAGAGAATAAGAAAAATTTGGCAATTTATTTATTTTGAAATTCTTGGTATAGTCTGATAGCCAGCTCTATAAGCTTTAATATATCTTTGTCTTTCTCAACACGTACTTCTTCATGACTCTATCATACATTTCTTTTGTGACTGGCGAAAATTAAATCAAAGCGAAACGACATAGCTTAATAACATTTTTTTGTTGAGCGAAGTTGGCCCTGTCTGGTGCGCTTATCTCGTCTCAGTATATTTGATCATTCTTGAATTCGAGTACCGTATTTTCTCGGAACCACGGTGCCTATTCAAATTTTTCCACTTTCACGCTTCCTTTTTTAAACATTGTGGTCCATTGGGAATGAAAATGAAGATGACAAAGACTTATGAGTGGGCTAAGTCATATTTTACACAATAAGCATTTTTTTTCTTCGGACAAAAAATAGCGCTAATTTAATATCGGTAATTTTCTCCTTTTCTTTGTGTGTTTGTTTTTCAAAAACAGTCACCCAAACATGTAATCTGTGGTCGTTAGGCACCGTAGTCAGTTTTTTTTTATTCGGGATCCCCCCCCATATCCACTATGCCGTTTTAAAGAACTGTTTCACATACACGCTTGCCATTTTTCAGCCAGAACGCACCCGCAAATACGGCGTGTATTATTCGAAGGCGGCCGTCCGATGATGGTCTCTGTTTCGCCTTCGAAGGAGGAAAGGGGAAACTGAATAGTAACGTCGTTATTCGCGTTTCTTATATTATTGAGTGAACGGCGTGTGCGTGGACATAACCATGAGTCACTCTTCTCAGCCCACAATAAACACGGTTATGGTCGGTCACTCTGAACACGGTGCGAAACATGTGCAGTGAAATGGAATATGCTGCGCTTATAATATACACTCGTTTTGAGAGAGTTGGACGCAACGAGGTGGTAAGAACCTTTAGCGTAGGTAGCTCGCCGGAGGATGATGTGTAGTCAGAGGAGTCGCTCGCTCACTGTGGTGCGATGTTTGGCGTGACGCGAGTTAGTCGCATACAAAGGTTGTAAGGGTAAAAATTTGATAGAAAAAGAGGTGTAAATGCCACTGCGGGTTTTTGTTTTGTATTAAAGTGATTTGAAGGAGGAAACTGTGTTTATAAGATTGAAAACAGATTGTATAAGCTACTTTTGTGTTTAAATCCGAACTTTTGTCAACCCTTTTTCATAGGTTGGCGCGGTAAAATTTGACACTTCTAGACTGCACTACATTTTGTTTTAATATATTTCCGTACGAAATTGTAGACAGAGACAATCTTGTTCCTATCCAAAGAAAGAAGCAGGGGACACTTACCCGACGGCCCAAGATTTTCTACTTAAATAACAAACGCCAAGCTTAAAAGCAGCTGAACACAGCTCTGGTGGTGGTCTTTTCTTCATTATCGCGCCCCTAGACTGACATATGTCGGGCTTGAAATTCGCACTGGGGCAACTATTGTGTGTTTTCACAGTTCGGTTTTCTATAGATGTGTTAGGTCTGAAGTTCTATAAAAACCGTTATGTAAACTTAAGAAATAATCCCTTAAGAACACAAACCGTTATAAAAACCACAGTTAGCGTCTTCTTGACACCGTGTTTCACTTTCATGAGTGTTTATAAAGACTGTTTTGCAAACCCAACTTTCATTACTGTTGTGAGGTCGGAGTGGAGAGAGAGCCATTGCAAAGAGCCGTTATCACACGTCTTTTTCTAAATGAAGTTGTCTTACGTGGAGACCGTTTTTTCCCCCATGGTTAGTCATGTATTTGGCGTGACCTTCATGCCCTCTGCTTTATGCTGTGACTGTTTATGATCGAACTGAAGTACTTAAGATGCCTTTCGTTAGGTGACCAACGTCACGGCTTTTCGATTTTTGATTCTTTTTTCCCTTTCCTTTTTCTTCTTTTCTTTCTTTGTGCTGCAGTGTTGACCTTCTACTGGGCTTGCTTGCGTGTTAAAAACTTCTAAGGAAGCTTCATCAAGGCGGGCAATTTTTACCATGAGCAGCCAGGTGTAGTGGCAGGAAATTTTGCTCTGAGTTTTTTTACTCAACGTTTTTGAGCCATTTTTGGTACATATCTCAGGCTCCATCAGGCTGATCACTCTGATCTGCGAATCATATTGGAAAGATCTTTTTCCTCCTGCAGAAGTTGAGTATAGATGATGCCAATTTGGTCAAAAGTGATGACGTGTCAGAAGGTGGAAGAAAAGGCCAAGGCTGGTCACGACCGGTTTACGGCCGGCACGGGAGTCGATGGGTTAAGAAAAAAACACGATACAGCAGAACAGGATTGGGGACCATTGAGCTAGCACCTGATTGAATGTCAGAACGCACGAACATAACACACATCTTCAAATACTCTTCCAAAACACCGAGATAGGAATGTGGGAGTGAACAATCTCTTTCTTCTACTGATACGTTAAAAAAACAACAAAATAACGCAACGTTTTAAAGAACGAAGTGCAACAATAATTCTTGTTACTTATCTGCTATCCATTGCATACAGGGAGGCCTTTCATGATCTTTTCTGTGATGTTTATTTTGTTAAGTTTTCTGCGTTAATTATTATTTTAACAAATTAATAATTAACGCAAAAACGCCTTTGCAAAGTGGGTTGGATCGGGATTCCCAAGTGAAAAAGGCGGGATGGCGGGATTAACGGGAAAAAATGGGTGGGAAAGCGGGATTTGAGAAGCCTCTTGTGGAACCTCTCCGCATATCACGTGATTTTGTTGATGCTCCTTCCTACTCACGTAAGAAGGTTGGAGCAATGTTATAGAACTTACCTAGAACAAGTACCTAATTAACCAAATAATTTTTACAAGTTGCAATAGAACTTTACTCAGCTGAACTGTACGTCACACCCTGACAGGATTGCGAGCAATTTCAAAGCCTTAGTTTTGACTGTTGTTTCCACAATTCAAAGAAGTCGTTGTCATCACGTCTACTAGCATAAGTATGGCTCCTATATATGATTCCCGAAAAGTTTTCACACCCGGAAAGCCATAGAAAAATCTCAAAACCTCATGATTACCGAGCTGTTTTTAATCACATATTATTAATATGAACAGAGGTTCTCTTCATAACAAGTACTTTCAGGCGTATACACCTCTCCGGTTTTTTTTTCTCTGGGCCCGAAATGTTTTCCAGCTTTGCCGGCGCTTTTAAATTTGTCAGAGTAGATTAAAGCAGAAGAGCCTGAGACTTTGAGAGCTTTAGTTTTCGTTTTGTTTCCCTCTACAATGTTAGGGGCATGACACAGATTTGCTACTTAAAATATCTGTTCCCTTGCCGAGTTCCTGCTCAGTGGAAATTCAGGGTCATTGTACGCCTATTAACCAAATCCTAAGCCAGACATTGGTCTACCTTCGTGAGTTTGGTGCTAGCGCAATTCCCCATCCCTCCACGGAAGGTGAAGATAGTATAGAGTCCTAGTGTAATCACACCCACCCATCCCCAAATTCTCCCTTCTCCTCTATCCAACCAAGAGTACCAAGAGTTTATGGATATTCAGGACCTTGGAACCACTTAGTGGTTGTAATAAAATTCGGGTTGTTTGTCTGCTGACTAGAGAAGAGATGTTTTTGACAAGGAAATTTGTTGAACAGTAGAAGGTCAGTCCGTTTCTGCTGGATTTCAAGTCCGATCCGATTTAAGTTTTTTATTAGTAACCAGAAAAATGTTGTTTTTTTTGGCTTTTTTCTGTAATTTGCCCAATGTTGTTCAGTGACAGAGGACTCATTTTTTTCTATAACTCTGTTTCCCCCTTTTTTTTTCCCTTGGGAATTCCACCGATCCACCCCTTTGCAAAGGCGTTTTTGTTGGCGTTAATTATTAATTTTTACAGTAATAATTAACGCAGAGACCTTAACAAAATAAACATCACAGAAAAGATCATGAAAGGCCCTCCCTGTTATGCAATGGATAGCAGATACGGTAACCAAGATTATTGATTGGTGCACACTTCGTTCTTTAAAAACGTTGCGTTATTTTGGTTGTGTTTTTTTTAACGTATCTAGTAAGCAGAAAGAGATTGTCACGACTCCCACATTCCACCTAGTCCTGGGTGTGTTTGGAAGAGTAGTTGAAGAATGTGTTGTTCGTATCGCTGTGCGTCCTGCCATTCAATCAGGTGCTAGCTCAATGGTCCCCCCCCCAATCCTGGTTCTCTGCTTTGTATCGATGTTTTTTCTTTAGACGCACCATACCGACTTCCTCCCCCGTGCCGGCCGTAACACCGGTCCCGTAGAAACCAGCCTTGGTGCCCTTTTCTTCCCCTTTCTGGCCGTCCATCACTTTTTGACCGAAATGTGGACAATCCTCTATACTGCAAACATTCTGCAAGGAGGAAAAAGATCTTATCCCCAATATGGATAGTCGCAGATCAAGAGTGATCAGGCCTGATAGGAGCCTGAGATATGATACTAAAAATGGCGCAAAACCGTTGAGGTAAAAACTCAGAGACAAATTTCCTGACTCTCTAACCCTACTGAACGGCAGGTTGGCTGTTCTTCTTCGAAGTGGGTAAAAATTGCCGCCTCATTGATAGACGCTTCCCCTTAGAAGTTTTTTATTACCCCGCAAGCAAGACCCCAGTAAGAAGGTCAATCACTTGCCAGCACCAAGAACAGAAAAGAAGAAAAGGAAAAGGGACAAAGAGAAATCACAAAATGCGGGAAGCCGTGGACGTTGGTCCACCTAACGAAAGGCACTGCTTCAAGTACCTTTCAGTTTCGATCATAAACCGTCACAGCATAAAGCAGAGGGCCTGAATGTCACTGCCAAATAGACCCTAACATGAAAAACGGTTCTCCAGATAAACTCATTTTTAAAGACGTTTGATACCGCTCTTTGTTCCATATGGCCTTTCTCTACTCTCACTCGACTTCCACAACATGAATGAATTTTTTTTGTTTTGCAAAAATCCGTCTTTAGGTACAATCTGAAGGTGAAACGTGTGCAGAAGAGGACCCGCTAACGTGTTAAATAGAACCCGGTGTTTTCTTAAGATTAATTCCTAGAAGTTGTTTACAAAGGTTTTAGACTTCTAGACCGAAACATCTATAGAAAGCCGAAAATGTGAAACAATAGATGCCCCAATGCGAATTTCAAGCGCGACATACTGGTTCATCTAGGGCCCCGCGCATAAATGAAGAAAATGACCACCAACAGAGCTGTTGTTTCATCTTCTTATTAGTCTTTTGCGTGGTTCTTTAGATTAGTATCTTGGACGTTTCTCGGGTGTAAGTAGTCCCCCCTGCTTTTTTTCCTTTGATAGTACAGATGTGTCTTTGTCTGCGGGAGCGTGTTTCGTACCGAAAATATTAAAAACAAATGTGGGCAGTAGAAAGTTTTTCAAATTTTTACCCGCGCACCTATGAAAAAGGTTTGGACAAAAAAGTATCGAAATTTAAAAACAAAGAGCTATCAATCGAGATTCAATAGTTGAGAAACAGTTTTCCTTCCTTCAACCGTCATCTTTTAATAACAAACAAACCCGTGCAGGAGACCCTCATTCCCGGAAGTTGTTCCCCTTGAGCCAATTATTGAAATTTTAAAGGATCAGTTTGGGACACGATCAACCCAAGGGTAGCAAATGTCCCATCAATCATGTTTCCGAATTTCTGACCGTCCACGGACCGTCACATCAACGATAAATACTCATGGACTACGCCCGTTTCATATTAAAATAGTTATATTTACGTACCGTTTTCCAGTTTTTCGAACAGAGCACATACATCGCCGCCGCCTCGAATTAAACGCCGTAAATTGCGGTTGCGTAAATGCTAAATGTCAGAGTGTCCTGTTGAACAGTTTTTTAACCGTGCCCGTGGCATCGGGGATCCAATAAAAAGACTACTACGTTCCAAGACCACAGAAATTACTGTTTGGGTGTGTACCTGTTTTCTTGACCAAAAACAAAGACACATGAGCAAATTTACCGATATCCTGTCAGCGCTCTTTTTTTTGCTGTACACTGCTTATGTGTAAATACTTGCCCTCTAAGCTCTTTCATTTTCCTTTCACTCCCAAGACACTTTTTACGCACGCGTAAAAAGTTTGAATCGGCGCACACCTTGGTTGCGAGAATGACGGTACTCGAATATTCCCAAGAATGACAAATCTCCTTGAGACGCGGGAGATAAGCGCACCAGACCGGGGCCCAACTTGCCTCACACAAACATGGTTACCTTAAGCTATGTCCCAGTTTCCGCTTTGATATTTTAATATGTTTCGCCAGTTCCACGCAAAGAAATGTATGCTAGAGTCCCATGAAGAAGTACGTGTTTATGAGAAAGACAAGATTATATATTAAAGCATTTATAGATCTGGCATATCATACTATACCACGAATTTCCAAAATACAATAAATTGCAATTTTTCTTTATTCTCTAATGGTGGAGGCCCAAATCAAAGGATTTCACTCGTTTCCCCTCAAATTTGGACAGTCGCTACGTGTATATGAAAACAACAACATGCCTTAGAATTCTTTTTTTATGTCAAAGACAAGTTTTTTTTCCAAGAAGCGCTTTTTGGACGAATGATTCCCACCATTCCTCGATACCTTTTCGGATTTCACACATTTTTAGCGCTTTCGATCGAGCAAAGTAAATCAAGAGCGAAAAACAAAATCCTCTTTGACTCAGTGTAGCTTTCAAAAGGTGATTGCTCGCATTTGGAGGTTGTGAACAATTGGACAATTCGTTTTATTTTCAATTTTTCTATAAGATCTCAGATAACCTTTAATTTAATATGGAGTTTAAAGCAACTATAGTTTAAACCGGACGCGCTTCATCCCTTGGACGCGAGACACCTCCAAAGGTGTTCTAAACGTAACTGAATTAAACATTTTTTCCAACGGCCGGTCGTACGAGTTTTATGACAAAAAAATACCCGGAAAAATACTTTTAATTAAATGGGAAAGGAAAATAACCGGTTGTCGGTGTTTTTCTTTTATTTCATGATTCCTTTCACTGGAAGTTTGCAGTAGATAAGAACTGATGAAACAAGAAATTGACTAAACTATAAAACCAGACAGCATATAATGAAAGCCTTTCAATAAACGAAGAGAAACAAAAGTATTGCATTTCTGACGCATTTCTTGAGATTCCATTTTGGGGATTTGATAGAGCCATGCAATTTTCGCTGAGAGACTCGTAAAAAAATTTAGTCACGTTTTAGACAAAACGGCAAACACTTCGTTTTGACGTCACAGACGGAAAACCTTGCGCGACGGCTACCGGAAATGTGCAAGCAAATATTTTCAACTTCCGCTAGCCGTCATAGACATATCTAAGGTCCGTATAGTCCAGTCCCTGAACTCTCCTTTCTTCCCGCCGCCGGGCGGACGAAAGAAGAGTCCAGGATAACTTGCATGCGCACGCTCAGAACGCCGCCCTTTTTTCCCCCCAAATCGGGGGAAAAACCATATTTGGAAGAACTTTCCAGATTTCGCTTGTGGCGCGATTTTCTGAATAACAAGCAACAATTTCTGCATTCAGATTGGTTAAAAACATGTCAATTAAACCTACATCAGTGGAATTTCACCAGTGCCACGGTAAACCACAGTCGATTTGTTTTTTACCACAATAATATCAAAGATAACGAAAGAAATCTTTGCTAAGATTTGTTGACAATTGAAAACACCGACTCGGGCTTGAAGTGCACGCGCTGCATTATGCAAATGAGCTACTTGTACGCGTCAGACTTTCCTTTCAAAAACTTTTGCAAACTCGCTCAACATGCAGAAAGGATACGAAAAAAAATGTTTGGGGAAAGAGTAATGACGCGTACTCGTTCTTGATAAGAGTACAGACCATGATAAAATTTTATGTTTTTATGTTTTGTACCACAACATCAACGTCAAAGAACTTGATGTATTTTTTTTTCAGAGCGCGAGCTGAAAAAGGCATTGCGCGGCACATTGACGCAAGCGGCGTGGTTGGGACCTGATAATTTTTGATTGGTTCGTTCTGAGCATGCGCATGCAAGTTATCCTGGACTCTTCTTTCGCCCGCCCGGGTTCAGCCCCTATAGGCGGCGGGAAGAAAGGAGAGTTCAGGGACTGGACTAAGGTCCGTATTGTCCTGTATGGATATGACGTGTCGAAATGTGAACAGTTTTGATCTTTAATGGCGTGACCTAACATTCTCAGTCAGTGGACCGGAATCTACATCCTGTTTTTATTCTGAGAAATCATATCTTTACTCCTTGCTGCCTAGAAAAGCTATTCTCCACGAAAATGCGGAAGTTAAAGTCTATATGAAATATTTCTTTTTTTATGGAGGCCATATCTCCTGTCAATAATGCACTTGGAATAATTTATGAAGTTCAATTTGATCAATGCACTTTATAAACAACTTCATTGTTACGTTTTGAAAACAATGTTGAACAACTTGAACGCGGAACTAAAGTTGCTCGAGAACTTTACATTAGTTTTTTCCCACATTGATGGCAGAAACATTCTCTTGGCGGTGACGTTAAAGTTATTAGCAATTGTTTGGAATGACGGACAGTAAACTTCAAAGGTTAGCATAATTGTTTTTATTCCTAATCTCATAAATAACTCGGTGAGGCCAATCATTTCTTGGAAGTAACTCGATACATTTGGTGTTAGATCGCATAACTAAGGTAGGTCCTTAGAAAGACAAGATATGTCACATAACCTTGAAGTAACTGAACTAACAAGGAGCTCATCTGTGCTCATTTGTGTGGAAATTTGTCCCATATTGTTGGCAAACCCCGTGATAGTTTCAACGCCGTAGACAAGTCCGAAGAACTGCCTATCGCCTAAAAGCAATCAGGTAATAAATGTCCTGTAATCCAGTGCAGTTCCAAGGTGCAGTGCTCTGCGAAGCTATTCAATCACAGACTAACTTTTATCCAAATGCTTTTCATTCAGCTACCAAGCTTTTCGAACACGATAAGCACACGATATGGAAGATCCAAGCATCAGCGAGGCTTTACCAAGTTCTACAGCCATAGGTAACATATATCCAGTGTCGCTTCCTTTATTAACTTTGCTGTAATTGCATTGCGCATATAGATTTCAGCCTCAAATTGGGTAATCTTGAAAGATCGCTAATCAAGTATTAAATTATTGAAACTAACGCAAACCAAATCATTAAATTTGTTTATGTGAGAATTGACGCGGAACCGGCCTGTCATATTTCATCTGTATCGACATTTGACTTTACTGCCGCATTTACACTAACGCATTTTTACGACATTCATTTTGCGCACGGCACTTCAATATTTTGGCACGCGCCGATAGTTTTGGGAACGGCATGCTTGATTTGCACGGTAAAATATGTTCAACTTTTTCAATGTTGATTTCTGAACGCCACCCCTGAAACAAGAACGACACTCTTAAAATTTGTGAGTCCTTACGCTTATATGACAGCGGTTCACATATGATTTTAGGCGGACTTTCGTGATCAGAAAAAAATGGCAGTTCTCGAATAAGAGAACAATTGCATGTCTTATACTATGTCTTATTGTTTTGAAAAAGCGAAAACGCCTGTCGCAAATGAGAGACGAAACAAGATTGTCCCTTGTATCATTCTTACAGGCATAAAGCGGCGAATGTACGACCTGTTGCAAGCTGTTTTGAGCTGTTGAAATCCTCCACGCTAAAGAGAAATCTGGATACATTCCTATCTTTTTGCATCCTTTGACATGGTCGAAGCATTCTTTTCTGATCTGCCTGATGAGCTTTGGTATTCCAACTTTAGAGTAACTCTTGGAACATTTACATACATTCTCAACGAGACTGGTGATGAGATATCTCCGAACAGGACATTACATGCGAAAAGCTGTTACGCCAAATCGACAACTAGAAATAGCTTTGTACCTATAGCTTTGTCTTACCTATCTTCGACTGCAGAATGTCGAACGACTCCAGGAAAACAAAGCTGGCATCATTTTATTTTAGTGCTTAATTTTGTTCAGATCAGCCCTTCAAAACATATCTTTCTCGTACAGTGCTTCGTTTGCATGTAAATAATCACCATTGTTGATGAGACAGTGCAGAACATTCCCACATGTATAAATACCACTGAATGGCAGTGAACACATATGTAGAAGGATGAGTCGATACCGATACGAAATATTCACAACCGGCGATACCAAGACCGCATCGAATAAAACTCGATATCAGCGAGAAGTATGAATGATTTGATACTGCACGTGACCTGTGCACGCTTTGTCTCCTGAGCCTGTGCTCTTCTGGGCATCACCGCTGTGTTATTGAGCAGGACAATGTTCTCGTTATTAAACTGAAATCTTTGACTTGTTTATCTGTGTTGTTGATTCAACAGGAAAGTAGTCAACAACAATCAACATTTACAGTGTGACACAACCTTGCACTTGGTCAGTATTCCAAACCATGGCAAAGTATAAACTCTTTAGAAAGCTTCTGAAGACCAAAAAATTATGAAAATATACTTTTGTGCCTTAAAACTGTATTGTAACCTGACACCGGCTGAATTAATCTGCCACCTGCTGTTCCATGCCAGGGCTCAAAACAGTTTCCAGCACTTTCCAAGACGAAGATTTTGATGGGTCATTATTACCACTCTTTATCAGTTAACGCTACAATCATGGTATCAAAAAACTGCCCAATCATTGGTAAACACGTTGGTATTATTTTCGTGACACAATACGTTACCATAACAACACTATGACCTGCTAAAAACACCCTTAATTTCAGCTTTAAGCGCTTATATTTCGAAAACGGTACTGTGAATTTTTTTCTTATTTAAGAATTTTGATAACCAGGATGAGATGCAAGTTTTGGCAAAGTTTGTAAAAATTCTGTACATGGGGTTCAGAGCCACCTTAAATTTTCGAAAATTTAAGGTGGCTCTGAACCCCATGTACAGAAAATGCAGAAAATCCAGCATACGTTTCAATGCATAACTTCGACAAAATGCAATGGATGGAAAAGTTCGGTTCATCCTACAGAACTTACTTAGAACAAAAAATCCTGAAAATTTCAGTTCAATTGTCTCAACGGCAAAAATAACTCGTTTTGAGAAAGCGAGCATACATACATACATACATACATGCATACATTTATTTTTGTTTTCAAATTAAAAAATTACAAATTGAACATGCCCGCGGATAGCATGTGCTAGTCTAGGCGGGTCATGTTAACAAAAACAAAAATTGTCAAAATAAAACTTCATTATCTTAGCATTTGAATTCCGTGAAAAACCAAACTTCAATTTTTTTTTTCAGTCTCACCTTAACTCAATGATCACAGTATCGGTATCGATATCGAAGAAAAAAGTCAGTATCCGGCGTACTCGGTATCATATCGATTTAGAAAGGTTCAAAGACTAGAAAAAACTAGAAAAGATCGGAAATGAGGAGACGCTGAGGACACTGAGGTCAAAAGTACCGACACTGAGGTCAAATCCCGCATCCCGCCAAACCTACTGGGGACCCTCATGCAGAGTCAGACCTTGTGCGAGATATGTTTTGGTACTGTACTTTTACGGTCGGTCGATATATTGTATGACTGTAGGTATTCATAGTCGGTTGGATCATTTTCTGGTTCTAGCACAATAAAGGACAATTCGCTATTTAAAGCGGACAACAAGTACACATATTTTGAGATTGTGCTTGTTTTGATATCTTTGGTTCATCGAGAATGTCTGTTGAAATAGTCGAGTACAATAAGCAAAGGATTGACATGTAGAAGAGTGTATATATTGCAAGCATGACATATAGGCTACATATTAAAGGGGCTCAGTCAAGGTATTTTGAGTTATTTTGAGCATCGACCACATTATCGTTAAATTAAAGGAAGCCTGAAAATAACACTTTACAAAGATAGAAAAACATCAAAGAGCTGATAATAAACCATAAAGGAACAAGGATGGTTAAGGGTGGAGAAGATTGACACGGATTGCAAACCGTGGCAAACGAATTTGAAAAGTTTAGCTAAGCTTTTCACACCGTTCAACCGTGACTGAGCTCCCTTAAGGATAGGCCAATACCGTTTTTCTAAATCGATATGATACCGAGTACTATACTGACTTTTTTCTTCGATATCGATACCGATACTGTGATCATTGAGTTAAGGTGAGACTGAAAAAAAAAATTGAAGTTTGGTTTTTCACGGAATTCAAATGTTAAGATAATGAAGTTTTATTTTGACAATTTCTGTTGCCATAGCTTAAAGCTCGTTTTCTCAAAACGAGTTATTTTTGCCGTCGAGACAATTGAACTGAAATTTTCAGGATTTTTTGTTCTAAGTAAGTTCTGTAGGATGAACCGAACATTTCCATCCATTGCATTTTGTCGAAGTTATGCATTGAAACGTATGCTGGATTTTCTGCATTTTCTGTACATGGGGTTCAGAGCCACCTTAAATTTTCGAAAATTTAAGGTGGCTCTGAACCCCATGTACAGAATTTTTACAAACTTTGCCAAAACTTGCATCTCATCCTGGTTATCAAAATTCTTAAATAAGAAAAAAATTCACAGTACCGTTTTCGAAATATAAGCGCTTAAAGCTGAAATTAAGGGTGTTTTTAGCAGGTCATAGTGTTGTTATGGTAACGTATTGTGTCACGAAAATAATACCAACGTGTTTACCAATGATTGGGCAGTTTTTTGATACCATGATTGTAGCGTTAACTGATAAAGAGTGGTAATAATGACCCATCAAAATCTTCGTCTTGGAAAGTGCTGGAAACTGTTTTGAGCCCTGGCATGGAACAGCAGGTGGCAGATTAATTCAGCCGGTGTCAGGTTACAATACAGTTTTAAGGCACAAAAGTATATTTTCATAATTTTTTGGTCTTCAGAAGCTTTCTAAAGAGTTTATACTTTGCCATGGTTTGGAATACTGACCAAGTGCAAGGTTGTGTCACACTGTAAATGTTGATTGTTGTTGACTACTTTCCTGTTGAATCAACAACACAGATAAACAAGTCAAAGATTTCAGTTTAATAACGAGAACATTGTCCTGCTCAATAACACAGCGGTGATGCCCAGAAGAGCACAGGCTCAGGAGACAAAGCGTGCACAGGTCACGTGCAGTATCAAATCATTCATACTTCTCGCTGATATCGAGTTTTATTCGATGCGGTCTTGGTATCGCCGGTTGTGAATATTTCGTATCGGTATCGACTCATCCTTCTACATATGTGTTCACTGCCATTCAGTGGTATTTATACATGTGGGAATGTTCTGCACTGTCTCATCAACAATGGTGATTATTTACATGCAAACGAAGCACTGTACGAGAAAGATATGTTTTGAAGGGCTGATCTGAACAAAATTAAGCACTAAAATAAAATGATGCCAGCTTTGTTTTCCTGGAGTCGTTCGACATTCTGCAGTCGAAGATAGGTAAGACAAAGCTATAGGTACAAAGCTATTTCTAGTTGTCGATTTGGCGTAACAGCTTTTCGCATGTAATGTCCTGTTCGGAGATATCTCATCACCAGTCTCGTTGAGAATGTATGTAAATGTTCCAAGAGTTACTCTAAAGTTGGAATACCAAAGCTCATCAGGCAGATCAGAAAAGAATGCTTCGACCATGTCAAAGGATGCAAAAAGATAGGAATGTATCCAGATTTCTCTTTAGCGTGGAGGATTTCAACAGCTCAAAACAGCTTGCAACAGGTCGTACATTCGCCGCTTTATGCCTGTAAGAATGATACAAGGGACAATCTTGTTTCGTCTCTCATTTGCGACAGGCGTTTTCGCTTTTTCAAAACAATAAGACATAGTATAAGACATGCAATTGTTCTCTTATTCGAGAACTGCCATTTTTTTCTGATCACGAAAGTCCGCCTAAAATCATATGTGAACCGCTGTCATATAAGCGTAAGGACTCACAAATTTTAAGAGTGTCGTTCTTGTTTCAGGGGTGGCGTTCAGAAATCAACATTGAAAAAGTTGAACATATTTTACCGTGCAAATCAAGCATGCCGTTCCCAAAACTATCGGCGCGTGCCAAAATATTGAAGTGCCGTGCGCAAAATGAATGTCGTAAAAATGCGTTAGTGTAAATGCGGCAGTAAAGTCAAATGTCGATACAGATGAAATATGACAGGCCGGTTCCGCGTCAATTCTCACATAAACAAATTTAATGATTTGGTTTGCGTTAGTTTCAATAATTTAATACTTGATTAGCGATCTTTCAAGATTACCCAATTTGAGGCTGAAATCTATATGCGCAATGCAATTACAGCAAAGTTAATAAAGGAAGCGACACTGGATATATGTTACCTATGGCTGTAGAACTTGGTAAAGCCTCGCTGATGCTTGGATCTTCCATATCGTGTGCTTATCGTGTTCGAAAAGCTTGGTAGCTGAATGAAAAGCATTTGGATAAAAGTTAGTCTGTGATTGAATAGCTTCGCAGAGCACTGCACCTTGGAACTGCACTGGATTACAGGACATTTATTACCTGATTGCTTTTAGGCGATAGGCAGTTCTTCGGACTTGTCTACGGCGTTGAAACTATCACGGGGTTTGCCAACAATATGGAACAAATTTCCACACAAATGAGCACAGATGAGCTCCTTGTTAGTTCAGTTACTTCAAGGTTATGTGACATATCTTGTCTTTCTAAGGACCTACCTTAGTTATGCGATCTAACACCAAATGTATCGAGTTACTTCCAAGAAATGATTGGCCTCACCGAGTTATTTATGAGATTAGGAATAAAAACAATTATGCTAACCTTTGAAGTTTACTGTCCGTCATTCCAAACAATTGCTAATAACTTTAACGTCACCGCCAAGAGAATGTTTCTGCCATCAATGTGGGAAAAAACTAATGTAAAGTTCTCGAGCAACTTTAGTTCCGCGTTCAAGTTGTTCAACATTGTTTTCAAAACGTAACAATGAAGTTGTTTATAAAGTGCATTGATCAAATTGAACTTCATAAATTATTCCAAGTGCATTATTGACAGGAGATATGGCCTCCATAAAAAAAGAAATATTTCATATAGACTTTAACTTCCGCATTTTCGTGGAGAATAGCTTTTCTAGGCAGCAAGGAGTAAAGATATGATTTCTCAGAATAAAAACAGGATGTAGATTCCGGTCCACTGACTGAGAATGTTAGGTCACGCCATTAAAGATCAAAACTGTTCACATTTCGACACGTCATATCCATACAGGACAATACGGACCTTAGTCCAGTCCCTGAACTCTCCTTTCTTCCCGCCGCCTATAGGGGCTGAACCCGGGCGGGCGAAAGAAGAGTCCAGGATAACTTGCATGCGCATGCTCAGAACGAACCAATCAAAAATTATCAGGTCCCAACCACGCCGCTTGCGTCAATGTGCCGCGCAATGCCTTTTTCAGCTCGCGCTCTGAAAAAAAAATACATCAAGTTCTTTGACGTTGATGTTGTGGTACAAAACATAAAAACATAAAATTTTATCATGGTCTGTACTCTTATCAAGAACGAGTACGCGTCATTACTCTTTCCCCAAACATTTTTTTCGTATCCTTTCTGCATGTTGAGCGAGTTTGCAAAAGTTTTTGAAAGGAAAGTCTGACGCGTACAAGTAGCTCATTTGCATAATGCAGCGCGTGCACTTCAAGCCCGAGTCGGTGTTTTCAATTGTCAACAAATCTTAGCAAAGATTTCTTTCGTTATCTTTGATATTATTGTGGTAAAAAACAAATCGACTGTGGTTTACCGTGGCACTGGTGAAATTCCACTGATGTAGGTTTAATTGACATGTTTTTAACCAATCTGAATGCAGAAATTGTTGCTTGTATATTGTTATTCAGAAAATCGCGCCACAAGCGAAATCTGGAAAGTTCTTCCAAATATGGTTTTTCCCCCGATTTGGGGGGAAAAAAAGGGCGGCGTTCTGAGCGTGCGCATGCAAGTTATCCTGGACTCTTCTTTCGTCCGCCCGGCGGCGGGAAGAAAGGAGAGTTCAGGGACTGGACTATACGGACCTTAGATATGTCTATGACGGCTAGCGGAAGTTGAAAATATTTGCTTGCACATTTCCGGTAGCCGTCGCGCAAGGTTTTCCGTCTGTGACGTCAAAACGAAGTGTTTGCCGTTTTGTCTAAAACGTGACTAAATTTTTTTACGAGTCTCTCAGCGAAAATTGCATGGCTCTATCAAATCCCCAAATGGAATCTCAAGAAATGCGTCAGAAATGCAATACTTTTGTTTCTCTTCGTTTATTGAAAGGCTTTCATTATATGCTGTCTGGTTTTATAGTTTAGTCAATTTCTTGTTTCATCAGTTCTTATCTACTGCAAACTTCCAGTGAAAGGAATCATGAAATAAAAGAAAAACACCGACAACCGGTTATTTTCCTTTCCCATTTAATTAAAAGTATTTTTCCGGGTATTTTTTTGTCATAAAACTCGTACGACCGGCCGTTGGAAAAAATGTTTAATTCAGTTACGTTTAGAACACCTTTGGAGGTGTCTCGCGTCCAAGGGATGAAGCGCGTCCGGTTTAAACTATAGTTGCTTTAAACTCCATATTAAATTAAAGGTTATCTGAGATCTTATAGAAAAATTGAAAATAAAACGAATTGTCCAATTGTTCACAACCTCCAAATGCGAGCAATCACCTTTTGAAAGCTACACTGAGTCAAAGAGGATTTTGTTTTTCGCTCTTGATTTACTTTGCTCGATCGAAAGCGCTAAAAATGTGTGAAATCCGAAAAGGTATCGATGAATGTGGGATGATCGCACAAAAATCGCTCTTGGAAAAAAAAACTTTTTTGATAGCCAGTTCTATAAGCTATAATAAATCTTGTCTTTCTCAACACGTACTTCTTCATGACTCTGTCATACATTTCTTTTACGACTGACGAAAATTAAATCAAAACAAAACGACGTAGATTAATAAATTTTTTTGTTGAGCAAGTTGTCGCTGTCTGGTGAGCATACCTCGTCACAGTATATTTGATCATTCATGAATGTGAGTACTGTATTTTCTCGGAAGAGCTCCACGGTGCCTATCCAAATTTTTCACTTCTTTAAAATTTGTCATCGAAATGAAATGAAATGAAATGAAATGAAATGAAATGAAAGACTTAATGCCGTTTAAACTGTTCACAAACACACTTCGATCTAGCTTACGCACCGCAATCCAGGAGCGGCGTTTATTCTAAGGCCTGGTTTAAACGTCGCATTTTACATGCACCGAATCAAATACTAATTTTAGTCGACTCGAATGAATACGTTCGGCAGATTTGATTTAAACGTCGCATTATTTTGCCGAATAAAATTGCTGAGCGCGAGCGACGTGTTTTAAATTCCCATTCGAGCAAACATAAATTGTTTACATAATTTCAATTCGATTCGGTATATGTAAAATGCGGCGTTTAAATCAACTACCGAACTTCAGTCGAATATTCGACTGGATCAGTCGAATATTCGACTGACTCGCATCGAATTGAAACATGTCGCATTTAATTGATTTAGACGTCGCATTTTACATGCATTTAACTTGGCAAGTCGATTCGGCGCATGTAAATGCGACGTTTAACCAGGCCTAAGGCGGCGTCGATGATAGGGTTCTGTTTCGAAACTAAAAACGGTACGTATCTACTCATTTGTAAACGGCGTCTTCCATGAGTACTTAGTTGATGTGACGGTCCCGTGGACGGTCAGAAATTCGAAAATGATTTGATGACATTGCTATGTGGTTGATCATTGATTCGTTGGGTTGATCATGTCCAATTGATTTTAAATTTCAAAATTGGCTCAAGAAACTCGAATTGGTCTCCTGCAGGGTTTGTTTGTATTAAAGATGAGTCGAAGGAGAAACCTGTTTTCTCATATTTGTACTATTGGTAGGTCTTTTGTTCAAATCGAAATTTTGTCAACCTTTTCATAGGTGCGCGGGGTAAAAATTTGAAACTTCTACTGCACATTTGTTTTAATATTTTTTGTACGAAAATTGTCGACAAAGAAATCTATCTATCAAATTAAAAGCAGGGACATTTACACCGAACGTCCAAGATTACTAATTAAATCCACGCAAAGGTATATAAGTGAACAATTGCAATGGCTCTATTAGTGGTCATTTTCTTCATTAGCGCGTCCCTAAATGAACAATATGGCGGCTTGAAATTCGCACTGGGGCACTATTGTTTCACATTTCGGTTTCTATAGATGTTTAGTCTGAAGTCTAAAACCTTTGTAAACTTATAGGAATAATCTTAAGAACACCGTTATAAACACGTTAGCGGTCTCTTCTGACACGTTTCACTTCAGAGTGTTATTAAAGACTGATTTTGCAAACCAATTTCATTGCTGTCGTGAAGTCGGATTGTGAGAGAGAGCCATACGAAAAAGAGCCGTTATCAAACGTCTTTTAAAATGAAGTTTATCGTGGAGACCGTTTTCATGTTAGTCTATTTGGTGGTTGACGTACATTCAGCGTCCGCTGCGTACAGTATTTCGAACGAAGCGCTGACTGTCCATGGCACGGCTGACGTGCACTTGAACATTTCCATTGAACAAGTTTGGGATAGTTTGTCTCAAGGTATGAAATACTAATAATCATTTTCCTCGCAAAACGTTATATCAGCTCAAGGCATATTCGCTCATAGTCCTCATAATCCAATACAGTGTCTCATTCAAAGTTACGAACTTACTAATTGTGAAAGTGGACCACTGAACAAGACATTAAAATAAGAAATCTCAGAATCACACTTCCAGTTTGTTTTGACATGTTTTTTGCACCCTGTCTTACAATATCATGATTAAAAACGATGCTCTTGAAATAACTACATATGGTTCTGTTCTTACTCTCACAGTTCACAGATATCCCACCATTAACAGTGGGGACACTATCGCTCTGCGGTCTGCCTATACTTCTGGTAGCTACTCCACGTATTGGTTGAGATGCTATACATATCGCTGCTACTGGACAACCTGCACAGGTTCTATCATCACCTCCTCAGGATGGAACTCCTCATGCTCAGAGAAAATGATATTTACCATCACTGCCAAGGGAAAGACGGACGGAGAACCAATCAACAGTGGTGATACTGTGTCACTCAGATCAACCTCATATAGCAGCAGTTATCGACTGTATTGCTATTCGTCTTCCAGCACTTCTTGTCGAGTAGGCTCGTAAGTAACTTAACCTCTTGACTCTAATTCTCAATTTTTTGACGTAGTGTCTTGTCGTTATAGACGCAAGCCGGAATACACCTACATTCCTGGATCTTTTTTTTGACACTGTACTTTTCGTACAAGCTCAATTAATTTAATTTTAGTACGTTTAATTACACAATATATAGAAATATCTCTAAGTGAATTTCGTGATATGTTTGCTTGAGAATATACTAATTTTACACTCGTTGTGTTTGTAGAGTCACCAGTTCCATGGCAGGAAACGCCTGGCTGAGCTATTCCTACGCTACCTTCGAGATCTACTCCAAGAACGCTGATGATGGGAACCCTCTGCAATATGGCGACGTGGTGGGTCTCAAATTCCCGTACAGTTCAAACAGCGCCTGGCTGACCTTTTACAGCAGCTACTTTATCCCCGTAGCTGCAGTAGCAGCAGCAAAACATCATGCGCAAAGGAAAACACCTACACTGGATTTAAAATCTTCAAGAAGTTGTCATAACTGCAGTTTTGAAGAACTGAAATTCCAGAATCCTCAACCAAAGATTCAAGCAGAAACTGTAGAGTTGTAGAATTTTTTTGCGCTGTCGCTAAGGCTAAACTGAAGGATGGTAAAAGGGTTTGCTTTGCTTTTCCAAGGGTTTGCTTTGCTTCCAATAAAAGAGTTGAGGAATTGAAGCAATGTGTGATGTTTCTTGTCGATTAACTCAATAGAATAAGATCAATGATCAACAGCTGAACCATGAAAACATATCAACCAAATCACGTTTAAAATTGCCCCTGAGGTAAATTTTTTCTCTCAGACACAGAATTCTCAGAATCAAAAACCGACGAAATTATTCGTGGAAAATGGTTTTTGCGCTATCCGAGCATGGGAAAAATTCGTTTTAATTGTTGCCAAGGGTTCGCTTTGCTTCCAATAAAAGAGTTGAGGAATTGTGTGATGTTTCTTGTGGATTAACTCAATACAATAAGACCAATGATTAACAGCTGCACCATGGAAACATTCTCAGTAAATTCGGATAGGATCATGACCAAATCACGCTTAAAATTGCCCCTGAGGTAAATTTTTTCACTCAGACACAGAATTCTCAGAATCAAAAACGACGAAATTATTCGTGAAAAATGGTCTTAATGGACACTTAAGCGAAAAAGGGGAAACAGAGCATGGCCAAAAAAACTGAATGAGTCACCACCTGTCACTCTGTTATTCCGATTCCGGTCCTCGGAAGTTCAAGAGACTCACAAGTTCACTCAACGAAATTTGCGTTAATAAAAAAGAAATAAAAACAAAAAAAAGAACAATTTTCTAGTTACTGAAAAACTTAAATCTAGCAGAACGGATTGACGTTTTACTTTTAACAAATTTCCCTGTGAAAAACATCTCTTCTCTCAGTCAGCAGACAAACAACCCGAATTTTATTACACCCACTAAGTGGTTCTAAGGTCCTCAATTCGTGGTCGGAAAAAGGGGGAGGAGAATTTGGTTTGGTAGGGTGGTGCGATTACAGCACTCTATACTATCTTCACCTTCAGTAGAGGGGTGGGGGATTGTGTTAGTACCAACCTGTCTTGCTTAGGATTTGGTAAATAGGTTTGAATAATTCTGGATTTCCTCTGAGCAGGATATTGGCAAGGACACAGATATTTTAAGTAGCAGATTTGTTACATGCCCCTTGCACTGTAGAGGGAAGTAAAACGAAATCTGTGGTTCATTTTTCACAAAACCGCTTCAAACTGTCTTCAAAGTCTCTGGCTCTTTAATCCTCTCTGACATAAGCTGGCCCAGCTAGAAACTTTTCGGGCCCGCAAAGCTATACTGGTTAGATTTATTATTCCTAGAAAGTGATCTCATTTTGACAAAAAAAGATCACTTCTTCCTCTAATCAGTTTCACTCATTTCATTAGGGGAATTCGTTACGGATGCGAAGATAACTTTCAGAGCTGTATAGTTTTGTTTACTCCCAACTGAATGTTTCTCAGTAATCAGTATCATGATGATATATTGTGATAATTGGTGGTTTTCAGTGTCAAGCCATATCAAATTAAAAGATCAAAACCGTTTAATAGATAAAGTCTAGATTTTTATGGTGACGCAATGTCTGATGCTTATCCAGATGGGTACCAACATGGCGGCCGGGAAACCTACACAAAAATTTGTTACTGAGTTTTGCTAGAAAAGCGTAAATTTATCTCTCGAGGAACTCAAAAACCTTAAAATAATACTTTTTCTAACACATGAACTGTTCAGATAGCCAAATTCCCCGAAATAAGTCACTTTTATAACCAACAGGGCAGCTCCTTCGGCCGTCATGTAAATGCCACAGTCTATCGCAAAACCAAGAACCAATTCACAGTGAAAATTTGTATGAATATTAGTTTTTAACTGCTGTTATACATCATGAAAGTAAAATATTAGGAGGATTAATTGTACAATACACAACGTTTGGATGCAGAGGACCACGCAACGAATAATTAAATTGCTTGGCTTGTTACTGCCGGATCTCTTGATCAAGAAATGCTCGTACCAAACGTCACTCTAAGTGTTATAAAACCAAATTGATTGCAAGGCTGGTACTACGGCAGAAGGGCAAAATTTATTGGCCTATATCTCAACTAGCAGAATATAGGCCAATAAATTTTGCCCTTCTGCCGTAGTACCAGCCTTGCAATCAGTTTGATTAATAGTATTGTAGTTTGAATTTTAGTGACGTCATGTGAAAACCCCCAATAGGTTTTTGACCTGGGAAAGACAACAATTTTCAAAAATCTGAGGAAACTCAGCCTCTTGCCGCAGGGAGGCTGGGATCTATTACAGGAGATAAAATCTTTGGAGAGAAATGGAACAAAGAGGAATTGGCTCCAACAGCAGTAATCCACTAATATGATCCACTAATATGAATCCAAAACAGGACCGTCTCGGTAGTCCCGAGTTCAGCTCCTTGATCGGATCGTGTAAATAGCCAACTGGTCAGCCTCTCACCAGTTGGAATTCTTAATAATTTGCTGTATAGTTGCAATAGTTGTTTAAATTAGTTATTTACAGTGACCCCACTGCTAAATACAATTGACACATAAAAAAGTTATTGTTGTATCATCATCATCATCATCATCATGGAATTGTATTGAAAATGAAGTCATCCAGCTCTGTTGAAAATATGCAGGCTAAACCGTGAAATCATGTAAAGTAAAAAGAACGCCCCAGCGGATGACACAAATACGACACGTAGTACCACGTCAAAATAATCTCAAATCAGTACTCTATGAATAAATATAATGCTATAGTTTGCGTTAATTTTAGTAAGTTAAGTATTCGTTTGAAGATCTTTCAAAATGACCAATTCGAGACTGATGGACTTATCTGAAAAGAAATCCATATCTGGATGCAATTAAAGTAAATAACCTCAAAAACAGTATAAATGATACTGGATATATCTTACCTATAGCTGTAGAACTGGTAAAGCCTCATTGCCGTTTGGATCTCCCATGCTCTGCACTTATTGTCTCCAGAAAGCTTGGTAGCTGAATGAAAACCATTGGAATAATCGTCAGTCTACGATAAATAGCTTTGCGCTTGAGCACCTTGGAACTGCCTTGCACTATAAGCTATTTATTACCTGATCGATTTTAGCCGATACGCGGTGCTTTGGACTTGAAGATGGCCGTAAAACTATCACGGGGTTTGCCAACTGTACCGGGACAAATCTCCACACAAATGTGCACAGATGAACTCCTTGTTATAATTCAGATACTTCAAGTGCGCAATATCTTGTCTATCGACTGACCTACCTAGTTATGTGATCTAACACTAAATGTATCGAGTTACTTCCAAGAAATGATTGACCTCAAAGAGCCATTTATGAGATTAGGAATAGCGAAGCGCGCGAGTGACGTCATGACTCAGACAAGACTCAGACAAACAAACTGAAATGGCGGATGATTTTGAAGATTTCTTTAAGGTAATTCCCCTGGAATAAAACTGACAATAGATTTTCGTTCAAACTTTGCCCACTGAATATTTATCATATGAGAACTTCAATTTTGAAATAAAAAAGGGGGGTGCCCATACTCATTAAGGAGCACTGGGACAATGAAAATGACCCATTTTGGCATTCTTTAATGCTTATTACAAGAACGCATTTCCAGTAATAATTGTAAATTTTTGTGACCGAAACTCATGAGAACACGCATTAAACTGGAGTCAGTGCATTGTATCGGAGACAAATAAACTTTTCCAGTTTAATTTAGACAGAAAGCTGAATTCTTGATTACAATTTCAACCAAATTTCTTGACATGGTTACCATACGGCAAAATAGAAAAGACCACAGTTTACCTGCTATTTTCGTTATTTATTCAATTTTCAGCGATAGGAGTCAGATCATTCCTTCCTCAAGCAAAGTTTATGATTAGTTGATTACAATGACTGAAAAAAAAGTTGGGGTGCCCGTGCTCGTTGGTGAGCTATAGCCATTTTCCAACTGACAGCGCTCAATATCAAGGCAAATCCGCCATATTTTCAATGTGCGCGTGCACGCGGGCGCGCTAAATGACGCCATAAATTATGCGCAGGAAGGATGCGCAGTGCAATTGTGAGGAATAACCTTAAGGGCAAAAGCCGGTGTTCCTAAAACACTTGTGAAACAAAAATTTCGCTTACATTCCCTGTATTTCCCTCAGAACAAGCTTATGTCGACTGAGACTCGTGGGGAATTCAGTGATTTGCATTCTATTTTTAGACTTCGCGCGCTTCGCTATTAATACAAAGTTTATTCCCAGTGATTCAAAGCAATTCCTAATAATGTCACTGCCACGAAAATGTTTCTGCCATTGATCTGGGAAAAAAAATTTTAGTGTTACGTTTACAAACAATATGTGTAAGTTGTTCAACGTTGTTTTGAAAACAAAACAATGAAGCTGTTTATTGAAAGATTTACTAGGACTTAATTATTCCAAATGTATTATTATTGGATAGGAAGCAATGTCTTTCATAAATAAAAAAACTTTCATGGAAACTTCAACTTCCGTATTTTCGGAGATAATAGATTTTCTCAGAAATAAGTAGGACAAATTTAATTTCTCAGAACAAAAACAGGATGCAGAGAATAAATACTAACGCGTTACCATTAAGGTCAACATAAGTTGAGTGTACCCGTCCTTTACAAGCGAAACGGGTTTTGCTGGAAAATACCTGCATCAAAATTCTGGATAGGACTTGCTCAATGGTCCATGTCCATCAACTTAATCAGTAAGTGCAGGAATTGTTTTAATTATAGAAAAGTCATGTCGCTTTCTCGTGATCAGCGTAAATGCTTAGACACGTAATAAAACAAACCTATTTTATTTATTTTATTTTTCTGGATTCAGATTTAGCTGTCTTGTCTCAGCGTCCTCAGCCGAGCAAAACTACCAGAAGCTAGGTTGCCTATACGATAACAAGGGACGGAGGGTTTCTGTACGGCATGCCCCGAGAGTTTACGGTAGAGATGCTGGCAGATGATTGTAGTGGGGTAGTCCCAGCAGCTGCCGTGGAGCGCCTTCCGCGAGTTTTCCGTGTTTTAAGCGTTGTAAGCGACCAAAGCAGAGTACAACTTAGCTTGACGAGTAGTTCGCAACTGAGACAGGGTAAGAGACGACGGGATGTTACTACGTTTGGATTGTCAGAGAGTTGAGGAGGGGCAGGGCATGCCATGATCATGTGAGAGGAAATTAAAACCACTAGAAGCTTTGTCATACGAGTTTTCAGACAGAAATAAATACTTACTGACCCCGACCTATTGCACGCTATAGTCATGAGTTGGCAGAACTGTCTACGAGCCAATAATACCTTTGATTTGGAGCAAAGAACCTATTAAGTCACTACTGAGTAGAGTTTAAAGGGGCTCAGTCATGGCATCTTGAGTTATTTTGACCATCGAAAAAAATAACCGTTAAATTGAAGGAAACCTAAAAATAACACTTTGTAAAGATAGAAAAACATCAAAGAGACGATAATAAACCATAAAGGAACAAGGATGGTTAAGGATGGAGAAGATTGACGCGGATTGCAAACAACGAATTTGAAAAGTTTTGCTATGCTTTTCAAACGTGACTGAACATCTTAAATCTGAGCCAAAATCATTGTACTCGTAGTGAAGTCAGAAGGTCTTCGAAACTC
>JAHPZR010011527.1:0-7500 GCA_019787425.1 Platygyra sinensis | reverse complement strand
TACAATTATCTTGATTACTTCATTAAAAATGGATTAGGAGACCAAGCCTGTTTTTGTTTATTAGCACTGGTACATGTTCGAATGTGTAGTTCCAGAAAATATCCATGCCCACCCCGTGGAAGGTTAACAGAAATTCCAAGGGGGTGGGGGGTTTCAAAAGCCCAATTTTTTGAATGAAAGTATGACACTAAAATAAAATTTCTGGAGGGGGGGGGGGTCATTTTAAAAAAAACCTTCCATGGGAGGGGTATGGATATTTTCTGGAACAACACAATATACATGTAGTTAAAATCTGTTATGAGCATAGAGTGATGGTTCACTCAAAACAGGGAGATGTGGTTTACATCCCATGTTTAAAATCCAGCTTCTGTTGGATTTTGCAAAAAAGTGACTTGTTTGTGTGTTTTCTATTCAACTATGATATTAGTTTTACATGTTCTGTCACAGGATCGGAATGGATGCAGTAAAGACTCTGGTGCTGCACAACTTGCCACTTAAAACAAGGTGTTATTTACCTTGTGTTTTCTCCAGTAGCTGTGCATTGACTTGTCGAAGCTCCTCAACTCTGCTTTCATGTTGTATTCTAGCTACATTTAAGTCAGCATTCTGCTGCATGATATCTGTATGTGATATTAAAAAGGTCTAATGTAATTATTTTGATGCTAGATACCTATTATACCTCTAGGGAGAGTGCTATGTAAGACAGATGTGATAATTAGTTTTTTTCCCCATTTTATTTACTTTCAGAAATTTTCAACTACTGTTTTTTTTTCTGACATTCAGATTCACGAAGTTGTCATTTTAAATCCCAAGTATTGTTTTTGATTTCATATTCCAACAATACTTTGAGTACACCTTTAACCCAGGAGTACTTCATATAAATCTGACCCTCTCCATAAGTTTAGTCTTTGAAGTAGAGTTGTGTCAAGTAGAAAAGCATTCTCTGTATGCTAAACTTTTGATACTGATGCTGAAAAGGCCTTTTAGGCATATTCCATTACGTGTATGCATGTAACGTGCGGGATAATTCTTTTTTTTGCATCAAGAACAAAAGAAGCCATTACAATGCTCTGAGTGGAAGCCAGTGAATAGGCCTTTTGCAACAGTTGGTCACGTGACCGATAATTTCTAAACTTTTAGCTACAGCAAAATGAATTTCAGAGCTGGAAAGAGCATGTTTTAAATAACCAGGACACCAATTTTCAGACCAATGCCGTATAAGGTTGAGATTTAATGACGATTTGAATATTGCAAAAATTAGAAGGTTTTGTATGGAAGCGAGGAAGCTTTGCCCTCCAGAAACCTTTTCTGTTATTAGTCACTACCAAAAGAAGCTGCCGGCATATAACCATTGCAGATAGAAAGAGGGGTAAAATATTAGGAAAAATGGAAATTTCTAGGCCCTTACACCGAAAGGCAAAGATTTTATGGCAGCTTGAAAACTTGCAAAATTACAAGGATTTGTATGGAAAACCACTGGAGCGTGACGTCCATAAAAATTCCCCCTTAAAAGATATAAACCTGAAAATTTGCATGTAAGCTTATTTGGAACTGTTCTTTCCATTTCTGATAACATTATGCATTACCAATGATTAATCAGTGTGTTCTTGAAAAGCACGTCACGTGACCAACTGTTGCAAAAGGCCTATTGCTTATACTCTTATGCTACCAACCTTGCATTTTATTACGAAAGGAATTATTCTCTTGAGTAAGTCTCCCTGCGTTTCCTTGCTCCTTACTCAGTGCATGCATTCTTGAGGCGCTCATTCTCTTCCTTCAGCTTCTGAATTTGTTGAAATTCACTCCGCTCGCGTTGTTTTTCTGGAGGGGTTTTTTCACATGTATCGTCTCCATTGACTGAGGCTCCTCGATTCAAGTCCTACTACAAAGCACAATTTTTTTTAACTCGGATAAATAAGTTTAAATGTAAGCCCATGTACTTAAGCTTACCTTTCTCGGCGAAATATAATGTTTGCTGCACACTATCCGCTCCTCAGTGTCTGCTTGAATCATGCAAGTGTTTGTTACAACTGTTAGGGTTTAAAAAAAGCTTATTGGTGTCGACAAGGCTCTCAAACACTGTAATGAGGCGTTGGGGGCACTTAGTCAGCCTCCCTGAACAGGTATCGCTCGCTGAACTTTGCGGGAAGCAACAAGTTGTCTCGTTACTTTCACGTAATTTATCGTAGTGCCGAATGCACAGAAAAATACCCTCCCATAATTCATTGACACTAAAAACCTTTCCCCAACAGCGATCCGAGTAATCTTGTTCTTTTCCGCTTCGGAGGACTCGTCGTCCCCGGGCACATATCATTGTTTACTACAAAAAAGGAACATGATGTAAAAGGTTTCTGTCTTTTTAAAAGTCACGTAAATTTTTCCGAGCGGCTGCACCTTGAAATGGCGGGAAATTTTCGCGGGCCGGCCGCTTCGCTTTCGCTTCGGTAAAAACGACAACGACTTCATCTAAATATATTAAACAATTCTTGTTTTATTCAACATGAACAAAGAAAGGCATACAGTATTAATGGACTCTAATAGAGCATTTATTAAATGGCGGGAATAACAAGTGTAACGGTATTATAACTCGAAAGGAAACGTCTAATGAGAAAACAAACTTGTCTCTACTCACAGATTGGTTTGCTAAGTCACATTTCATCCGCTCGAACAAAGTCTTGCCGTCAGATCGCCATTATTCATACTCGTAGAGCTTCATTGAGTTGCTTCTTTCGGTTTACAACCATGTAATGCCTTTAGGAAGTGTTTTCTGGAGACCATGAAAACGAAATAAAAGTACACACATATAAAAGGGGGCTTTTGTTACCGATTTTACCCGGGGCTCTATTTTGCCCGACGTCTCGCAATGCTTCGCCGTCGTGCAAAATAGAGCCCCGGTAAAATCGGTAACAAAACGCCCCCTTTTATATGTGTGTAAGCGAAACACGGGTTACTTATATTTGTAATAAAATTATTTTCTTTTGAAGAAATGCGCGGCTAATATAGAAAGCAATGGCTGCTGCAAATTTTCGAGAGATGTTCTTGAAATGTTTTATGGTCCGATCGAAGAGAATCAAAGGCTCATAGCCCCAATTAGCCCAACTATAGGGGGCAAGTTTGAAATTGAAAGAAACAATTTCAATGAATGGTTACGCGTGTGGAAAATGAGGGCCACAAAAAACAACAAAGACCTGTTCAAATTTTTTCAAAAAACGAAAAATTCATTCATAAACGTTTGCACGAATGAAGTTGAGACTCTGAAGAGCGTAAAAATACAATTTAGCCTTCTTGTGAAATTTTATATGATTCGAGATGAAAAAGTAGAAGAAATGAATCATTATTTTAATCGGATGCAGCCCGTAATCTTGAATGAGTACAACATAGATACATTAAATAACCTGTTAAATCAGTTTGTTGATGAAGTGAAAGGCGAGATAGAGGCCTGGTCTGAAAGAGGCTCGGGATGGATAATGGACAAAATTTTGGAAGCTTTCATAATCGTGGCGCGATACCAACCAATGCGTGGAGGAAGCTAAATGGTGCTGCCCAAAAAGCTGAAAAACAAGAGAGCGATTCTAAACATACAAAACAGAGACAATCAATGCCTGAGATGGGCAATTAGAGCACATTTATTTCCAGCACCAAGAGGAAGAAACCCGATTAGGCCATCGAGCTATCCAACAGAAGATCGCCTCAATTTCACAGGCATTGATTTCCCAACACCAGTTTCGCAGATTGAGAGGCTGGAAAGGCAGAATGATAACCTAGCCATAAATGTGTTTGGATGGGAAAATGAACGAGTGATCGTGCACAGGATCAGTGAAAAGGGCGGAGAAACCCAAGAATCAACTTAATGTTAATAAAGCAAGGCGAAAACACGCACTACAGTCTTGTGAAAAGGCTCTCAGCGCTTTTATATGACCAAAACAGGCACAATGAAAGCAAGCATTTCTGCGAACGATGCCTGCATGGCTATTCGAAGAGAGAACTGCTAGAAAGGCACAAGCCTGAATGCAAAGGTGCTGCTGAAAAGCCCAACCAGAACGGAGATGCCGAAAGAAGGCGAGAACAAGATGGCCTTCAAGAACTTTTACAAACAAATGAAAGCGCCATATGCCGTTTATGCCGACTTTGAGTGCATTTTGGAAAAAATCGCTACATGCAAGCCAAGCAACAAACAGAGCTTCACAGTGAAAACAGAGAAGCACGAGCCATGCGGCTTTTCTTATGTTGTTGTGAGGAGTGATGGGCGGATACAAGGCCCATTCATATACAGAGGTGAAGACGCGGTCTACGTGTTTCTATGTTATCTCTTGAACAATGAAACAGAAATGCGCGAAGACATGGCAAACAAAAGGCCGCTTGTCATGACAAATGAAGACTGGCAAAAACACAGGAACGCGGCAGAATGCCACCTTTGCAACAAAAGCTTGTACAAAGATCTGTTTCTCGACTCGATGGAGGTTTTTGACCCCGACTCAGGAAAATACTGCGGCCAAAGCCACAGAAGATGCTACCACCAGGTAAACAGATACGCGCCGCGCGAAATCAGAAAGCCGAAAGACGCCATCGATCAATGGATCACATTAAACCAGGAAACATGCCTGTTCTGTGCAGATCCACTGCTTGTGCCAAACTTCACAGATTCTGTGAGAGACCACGACCACATGTCTGGGAAATATCGAGGAGCCGCGCATAACGAATGCAACTTCAAGCTTAAACTAAACTCGAAAACAGCGCCAATTCCAGTAATCTTTCACAACTTGAAAGGCTACGATGGCCACTTGCTGATGCAAGCGATGGCGAGGGTGCAAGGAGAAATAAAATGCATCCCGACAAACACTGAGAAATACATCTCATTTTCACTCGGGAATTTGAGATTTATCGACAGCGTACATTTCCTGCTGAGCAGTCTTGAAAAGCTGGTAAAGGAGAGCGATGAGTTCCCCATCATGAACACATTGATGCCAGAAGAAAACAAGCGGCAGTTGCTGCGGAAGAAATGCATCTATCCTTACGAGTACATGGACTCGTTTGAAAGGTTTGACGAAACTCAACTACCGGAGAAAGAAAAGTTCTACTCGAGTCTGAGCGGCAAAGGCATAACAGATGAAGAGTATGAACATGCAAAGAAAGTCTGGGAGACATTCGGATGCCGAAATCTTGGAGACTATCATAACCTCTACGTTGCCACAGACTCGGTGCAGCTGGCAGACGTGTTTGAAAACTTTAGAAAGGTTTGCCAAGAGAAATACGGGCTGGACCCGGCGCATTACTACACCGCGCCAGGTTTGAGTTGGGATGCTCTACTGAAAAAGACAGGGGTTGAGCTGGAGCTGCTGACAGACTTGGACATGCACCTGTTCATCGAGCGGGGGATGAGGGGCGGCATCTCAATGGCAAGCAAAAGGCACGCAAAGGCAAACAACCCGCTAGTCGAAGGATATGACCTAGCCCAACCAAAGAACTACATTACATATCTTGATGCTAACAACCTTTACGGATGGGCAATGAGCCAGCCACTGCCGAAGAAAAACTTCCACTGGAAACGGGTGATGCCGACAGAAGAGCAGATCATGAAGATGAAGCGGAATTCAAAGAAAGGCTGGTTACTAGAGGTTGACCTCGAGTACCCCGCATACTTGCACGACGCCCACAACGACTACCCGCTAGCGCCAGAAAAGAAAGTGATCAAGCCTGAGCAGATGTCGGTATATCAGCTGCGGCTTATGAATGACCTCGATTTGTCCATGCCAAACACAGAAAAGCTGGTGTTGACGCTGGAAGATAAAGAAAAAGTACGTAACCCATTACAAGAACCTGCAGTTCTACCTAAGACCGGGGATGCGCCTGAAGAAGGTTCACCGAGTGTTAGAGTTTGATCAAGAGCCGTGGATGGAGCCCTACATCAGGATGAACACTGAGTTTCGTAAGCAAGCTAAAAACGATTTGAAACGGACTTTTACAAGCTGATGAACAACTCAGTGTTTGGCAAGACAATGGAGAATCTGCGGAACCGCGTGGACGTGAAGATAGTGAGAGACTGGGAAACTGACAAGATACGCAAGCTGCTGTCGAGTCCTTCTTTTGACAGATTCACAGTCTTTGGAAACGACATGGCCGGCATCAACATGCGTAAAACAAAGCTGGTGCTGAACAAGCCCGTGTACACAGGCATGACGATCCTGGAGAACAGCAAGATTCTGATGTTTGACTTCTTCTACAACCACTTGAAAGCCAGATACGGCCACAAATGTGAGCTGGTGTACACAGACACAGACAGCTTACTCTTAAACATCCAGACGGAAGATGTTTACAAAGACATGCAAGAACACTCATGGCTGTACGACACAAGTAACTACCCCAAGGGCCACCCGCTCTACGACGCGACGAATAAGAAGGTTTTGGGCAAGATGAAAGATGAATGCGGGGGCTATGTGATAAAGGAAGTCGTAGCAGTAAGGCCTAAGATGTACTCGGTGAAAGTGGAGGGCAAAAAAGACATAAGGAAGGCGAAGGGCGTGAAAAAAAATGTGATTGAGAAGGAGATAACGCACGAGCACTACAAAGAAGCGCTCTTTGAGAGGAAGCAGTTTATGCATGTCTCAAGAAGTTCAAACAGGAACGACTCCAAATAAACCAACTCGAGACGTTTAATTTCTTGACGGTTTCCAAACCATACACTAAACCATATGCTAACAAAGATGAATTCAAAACCTTTATAGTAGACAAATTAGCATAATTGCGGGGGCGCCCGTGCGCTATGGCTACAACGATTCGCACGGGCGAATTGGGCTAAATTAATTCACAACATCCTCCCCCCACGACGATAATAAGAAATCCTTAGTCTAGATATTAAGTAACTGATTTAAATCGAAAGTGTCACTGAGTCCACATGTGAAGCCTTTGTCTTGCTTCAATAGCAGCCTTCCTTTTAGAGGGTCGCTGAGGATCACTAGTCATGTTGATACCTTCGGATTTCGACTCTTTATGATCAGACTCTGTGTCTTGCACTTCTAGCGGAAAAAGCAACTGCAAAGGACGTTGAATCCGGTTTCCATTGGCAAGTTTAACTTGAGCAGCGCGACAGCAGCCATCTCTTCCTTCGATAAGTTTCTCCACAAGAGCCAGCCTCCATCGACTTCTCGGAAGATTCTCTTGGATTAGAACAACATCACCGATCTTGATAGAACTGTCGTTCCTTGCCAACAGTCCTTTGAGTGATTGGCGATGAAATTCTCTCAGGTTCAGCAAATACTCTCTTCTCCATTGCGTCCAAAACGTTTTCATTAGTGATTCATAGTACTTGATTTTCCTTGAAAGTTCTTGCTTTCCGGACCAAGGGGCTTGCGCAGATGGAGGAATGAACAGAGGGTCAGCATCTTCTTTGTCCTGAACTAAATTGGGTAGAGTGGTAAGTCTGTAGCCACACAAGAAATGCGCCGGTGTTAAAGGCGGATTATCTTCAATGTCCGGGTACAAGTAAGTCAGCGGTCGACTGTT
>JAHPZR010011523.1:0-38673 GCA_019787425.1 Platygyra sinensis | reverse complement strand
TTTTGTTTCTTGTCAAAACGATGACAAAGAATCAGCCATGTATGCCGCAAAAGTAAGGTAATGATCAAGAGAGTCTGTCTGTTTTGATCTAGACAAAACAAACTCTGATCTGATCAGATAAGATGTTTTCAGAGACCAGTGAGCACAATTAGTATGCATGTCAGGGCTTCAAAGGATTGAATCGTGACAAAAACAGTGAAGTAAACACAATTCAGTTTGTTTTGGTGTTTTTTATTTCTCTGTAATAAACCTAACTTACAATAATAATAATAGCCTTTGTGTTGGTCTCACAATAGAAGGTTCTGTATTCAGCAGGAGCACTCATTGTTATGGATATGATTCGTTTGCTATTTTGGATCTCAAATTGAATAGCTACCTCTACTAATAGAAATTCTAGCCCATGGAGTAAACGATGACAGGAATAATGGGAGTTTAACAAAACAGTTTGTTTGGATACCAGACTGATATTTGCCAAGGTCACACATGTGTAAAGTAGCATCTTCAATATCTCTAGTGGATGAAATGATTGTAAAGTTCCTTTGATATGCTGGCACAAACAATCCCTGGGCATAGCTGCAGATTAACTAGCAAGAGGCACAGTGTATCCACTTGCTTCTTCTGTCAAAGGTAAAACTGACAATGAATGAGAACAAATTGCAGTTGAAATATAACTTGGAGTAGTACTTAACTTGATTGATGTTGTGGTTAAACAGTGACAGATAATAATGTTTAACTTCTTTATCGTTGTCATTAATTTGTCATCACTTGCTTTACATTTGATCAATTTGCATCTATTCCTGGCTAAGTAAAGATCAATGTTTAGTATTGCTTTAGATCGTATATAGGTGCATTTTGTTTCTTATGTGTTTATGTATTAACTGGTAATGAAAAGAGAACTCCTGTCTTAATATTTATGCTAAAGAAATTCTGTCAGGATGTAATGGCTTTTGTGCAAATTTCGCATGTTTACAATAGTTTTTATTTAATATTAAGGTTTTGGCTCGATCAGTGTTGTGTTTATTTTCAGAGAAATTTTCACTGTTAGTGGTAGATGTTTTTTAAAACCAATATTATTTCATTGGTTGAGTAATTTTGTGTTACATTTTACAAAATTTGCTGAAGCTGAAGTTTTCAGAACTAAATAGGCAACTTTATTTCTTCATACCAATGATTGTTGGAAGCCACAGAAAAAGGAGTTCCAATCCATTATATCTAGAGGTTTCAATAATGTTTTCAGCAGGAGGGCATTTGCTTGTCAAAGGGCCTCTTCATATGAGCCCAGTCGACCGGGCTGGCTCGGTTTCCGAGATCTCGCCTCGCCGCACTTTTCTTTGTAAAAATATCGATGTGTTCATATGAGAGGCCGGGCTGGCCCGGTTACCGAGATCTCAGTAACCGGGATGAAAATTTTCCCATATGAACACTCCAGCTCGGTGACCAGGACGGAACTTTTTAAACAAAATAGCTTCGCTCTCACAACCTAATGGCATAATTTTGGTCTTGTATGTATTTTCACTTTAGAAGTATGCGAATTAGCTTCATTAGTAAAGTTACAAGAGTCCACAAAGCTATGACCGTCGTGAACAATACAAATTTATGTTCTACCGTTTTGGTTGTGTTTCTTGAATTCATCCTGGTCGACCGGGCTGAAATTTCCCATATGAACACACCACAGAATTCGTCCCGGTTATGAAGAAGCCCAAATTCAGCAAAATGTTTTGAACTGAGCTTCTTTGTTAGCAATTATACTTTCCCTAGATTGTCAAACTAGGCAAGCAAAATAATCATCACAGCTGGTCACACTCCTCACTGAATGAACTGTCTTTGTGTCTTTATCGTACAGTTTTGATGTAATCATTCATTAAGCTGAGAATTTAGAATCTGTCAGGGCCTACATATAGTGAAATATCTCAATAACTGAATGGGGTATTTATTACATACATACATACATACATACATACTTTATTTGATAAGTAGGTTGTGTTAAAGGCAGCCAAAGGGCTGATGTGGACCTACTATACTAAACCTTAAGAATTACATTTAATTTATAAAATTTACAATAATAACTTAGACCTAATGTTTACTGCAATGATCTCCTTACATTTATCAGTAGAATTTTGGGGGAAATTCAAAGTCTGTTTTGCTAACTGCAATGTCTATGTCTTCGAATTAGAGTTTTGGTTGTAAGGTGGTCATTCATCCAATGCCCAGACAACTGTCTGGAGTTTGCTAATCATCTCCGATCTTAACTGTACTTAAATGTTTCCATTTATCTGATTATATATGAAGTACACTAAGTCTAAATTAAACATGTTGATGTTATCAAGTGTGCATTTTCCAATGATATCCTGAATCCAAAATGAAACTAGTATAAAGTGATGTATTCAACTCATTTAAATGTTTTAAATTATTATGTAATAGCATAGCTTGTAGTAAAGAGAACATTGGTAAAATTAGTTGCATTTAATTCAGGAAAATACTGCATAAATTTTATTTCTGAGGAATCACCTTAAACCTGAAATTCACAGTCTGGACTCCTCATCATTTCAGGGATTTCATTAATAAAAGGATTTCAGTAGGGAAGCCAGCTGGTTTTCACAGATGGACAAAGAATTTTGAACTTAATTTCCTCATAAGACAAACTTTCCTTGAGATGGTCAAACCAAGCAGGCAAAATTTTCCTCACTACGGATCAATTTGCCCAGTGTCCAGCCCCTATTGAAACCCCTGTCTCCTGTCTTATTATTAACAGTTAGGTTACTTTACAGCTAGTTGTACAGATTCAGACTGCAAGCTAGGAAATACATGTAGAATTTTACTAGAGGGATTGACTTGTACATGTTGCCCCATGGTCAAGCTTGAATTATGTTTATTTTAAGAGTCTCTTGCTAGGCTGTAATTATTTTTCTGCTTGTCTGTTGAGCTAAAGCAGCCTTATGATTCCACCTGCCCAGATTGACATTTCATAGAGTTGAGGATTTTTAAAATTGGTGATCGACTTCTTGTTTTTCATGTGTACTACAGGGGTACTGTATTGAATAGAGCATGGCTTTATTTGCACCTCATGAAGTCTAAAATTATATTGCTTTGTTTTTCAGTGGGGAAGGAGACAACATTAGAGTGTATGTTCGTGTCAGACCACCAGATAAACACCTTCAAACAGATGTTGACCGTACACCATGTTTAGAAGTGACATCGGGGAATACAGTTGTACTCCAGTCTAAGCCTGATCCAAAAAACTTCTCATTTGATCATGTAGCTGATATCAATGCCACTCAGGTATTCATCATCCTTGGTGATTTTAAATGTCAAAGGTGCAGTAATTACTGCATGTGTCTGCGTCATGTCAGTTAATTTCGAAATAATCGGGTTAAAAAATTTTGATTATTACCAGATTGCACTTGGCCTCAAGTCTATTTATAGACTACTAAATATTGAAATCCAGTTATTTCACAATCTGTTTAGATAATGCTTTGATTTGTTAATAGTGTATTGTGTTTGAGACAATGTGCTGGCCATTCTAATAAATGGGTTTTAAGGCTAAAATGGAGCTTGTTATTATCTAAATTAATAAATGTGGAAGTAGATGTGATGGTAGGCTCGATATCCACCACTCTCTCGTGTCTGGTCCTGGTCTACTCTCCCTGAGAAGAACGGCTGGACGCGTGAGCGGGAAACCATGTCTGTGACGTCAAACGGCGTTCAAGCGTTTACTCCGGCAAAAGCTTCTTAATGACTGCTTTACTTATTATTATTATTTTTTCTTTTTAACTTTTATCTTTTTATCATTGTCATGTACTTCGGTTTTAATTGTGTAATGTAATTTGACTCTGAAAAGCCCCTTGGGGACGAGCCAATAAAGTATGTATGTAATTCATAATTTAATTCATGCGGTGCTCCTGGTTGCCGGAAACGTTATCTGATTAAAATGCCACGGCTCTAAACATTTGTGCATTTGCCGTTCTAATTTTTTATTTTGGCCTTTCCAACCTATTTTGTTTTACATTATTGCTACACGAATGCGGTATTCTATGGAAGAGTTTGCTTTCTGAGTAGAGGAGCGCCGTTCGACTGTGGTTTAGCAAACTGGTCATGCATGTCAAGATCTGTCAAAGGTGACGTGTTGGTCTGCATGGTTTCTGCTGCAATTTGTCACGTATGTTTTGCTAGTCGGTTTGTTTCACCCACGATGTAGCTCATTTAAAAAATAATTTTGCCGGGTTCGCCAAAGACTGGTGTCGATATCCTTATTAATCGTAATACTTCTGTTTGCCTGACTGGTTCGTCTCTTGAGCTCAACGTCTAGCTTGATCTGACTCTTTGTTGACTTTGTTATCTGACGTTCCGGAACCCAAAGATTCATTCATTGTTGGCTGAAACCTGAACACATCTCGGCTATTGACAAACCTTTCTAGCGTTTTTCGTTGTGAATTTTAAACTTTCGATATTAATTGTCCCTGAAGTCCTCTTGTACACCATTTATCAATTCCACATCGTCTGCCATCACGGGCCACAATCCAAACTGGCGAGATAATTTATGCCCGACAAAAATCTGCGGGCGGTTATCTGATTGGTGAAGACTAACAAAAGAATCCTCACGCGTCCAGCCGTGCATTCGGGGGAGGAGCACGGGCTCATTTTCCGAAAAGCGGCTGGTAATCGAGCCTAATGTGATGGTGATAGTCTAGGTTAGGTATATAATAATAATATTAATAATAATAATACATACATACATACATACATACATACTTTATTGGGACTCCCTTCAACAGGGCTTTTCAGTCACAATGTTAACTAACTAACTAACTAACTAACTAACTTATTTACAGTAATTTAATTAAAATCAAAATGTATTTAAATCATTCAATAATAATAATAATAATAATAATAATAATAATAATAATAATAATAATTATAATAATTATTATAATAATAATAAAAATAATAATAAATAATAAACTTTATTCATAGGTTAAAGAAAAGGACTATTTACAGATTCATTCCTAACCCTAACCCTAACCCTAACCCTAACCCTAACCCTAACCCTAACCCTAACCCTATAGTAATAACAAGGCTGCTACCTAACAGTAGCCCGGCAGCCTGGGGCACCCAAGAAAGTCCTTTGGGCGCCTAAGTTTTTGAAGCATCTCCCAAAACATTACTTGTTGGGCTCCTAACTTTTTGGCTTTTGCCCTTCTGGGCTCCTTGAAATATTGTTAGGCAACAGCCTTGAATAATAATAATAATAATAATAATAATAAAAAAGTAACTTTATTTTGTTTGCAATAATAAAATAAATAATCAAACTTTATTAAAACATCAAAATAAATTACAAGATTAAAAAGAAAGGCTAAAAGAACATAATAATAATAATAATAATAATATGCAATAATAATAATAATAATAATATTTAATAATAATAATAATGATAATTCTTTATTTACCCTCAGCAGTGTAGATGACTCCAGTAAATTAAGCTGCTCATTCAAATGTTTGTATGGATGACATAGTTTGTTCTGACTCCACCAACTTGAAAAGTGTTGTTTATTTTTTGAAGTTGATTTCATGAAATTAAAACTCGATAAATTTATCTCAATTGACAATTTATTGTTTGATTGTTTTTTTCTTTTATAGGAGGAGGTATTTGGAGCAGTTGGAAAGAAGATTGTAGAAGGTTGTGTGGGGGGCTACAATGGAACTATTTTTGCTTAGTAAGTTTCATAATAATACACAACATCATCCTTTTAACTTGCTGTTTTTGTCCATTGTATGCTTCACTGCAATTTCCTGTTCTCCCACAGTGAATATGCTCTGAGACCCTCATTGTAAATGGCTCCTGCTGGGCTACTCTTTGCCTCATTAATTTGATTATTGACTGTAGGCTAAAGATTTAACATTTTCTTGTTTTCTATACTGTCATATTTCCCCTCGTTAGCTGATAACATATTTACTGGTATTATGCTTGATTTTTAGTGGCCAGACAGGTTCTGGGAAGACATTCACCATGCTTGGTAAGTCTAGTAGACAAAACTCGTTATTTAATATATGTTATCATAACATAATTATTGTAATTTGGTTGTAAAGAGTTATGACTGTAAATTGTTCTAAAACCACAAAATGGTGCAATGACAAAATGACACTAGTATGTTTAGCCTAAGTAGTGCTCATGTTCATAAGTCTAATTATAACTTACTTGACTGTGGTGAGCGCACAATAATTGTAACAGTTAACCCTTACAGACACCTGTATCCCACATCAACTCTTACATTTCCTCGTTTCACCATTTTACATTATTTTAAACATGCTACTACCTCAGTTGTTTAGTTCATGTATTAACTACAATGTATTACTTTCATTGTTTAATAGGACCTGCAGAGGGAGAGGAAGAGAGCTTTACTCATCAGCTCCGAGGCGTCATACCACGTGCCTTTGAATACCTTTTCAGTCTCATAAATAGAGAACAGGAAAAGGTGCATGTAGTAAGAATGTTGCGTCTAGTTGATGTGAACTCTGAAGGCTATTCAGTTCAATGGGGCAGGTGTAGGCATAGCCCAGAAAAAAAAACTCATTTTTATTCCTATATAACAGCATTGGCTTTGATTTTCTGCTCTGAGACTGAGATGTCTGATTTTGAAAACACTGAGAATACAGTCACTCAATTTAACTGTAATTAGTTTATAGTGCAGCTTACTCTAAACGATTTTTTAATTTGGTAAAAATGCAAAATTATTGAATAATAGCTGTGTCATAACGTTCAAAACATTTGATAATATTTGTTAGGTTCTTTAAGTTCCATTTTTGTAAAGATGTTGATTAACTATTTTCAGCATGGTGAACGGGTAGAGTTCTTGTGTCGCTGCTCTTTCCTTGAAATCTACAATGAACAAATATTTGATCTCTTGGATCCTGCATCAACTGGTCTCTCATTAAGAGAAGATATCAAGAAGGGTGTATTTGTGGACGGTCTTCTTGAGAGAGATGTCGCTAGTGCCAGAGATGCTTACAGGGTATTGACAATTTTTTTCACATTCATGTAACAAGGACTCCAAGTTTGAAGTTCTTGTCGCTTGTTACTGGGTAACTGCACTCTTGTTTGAACTCATCTTCCATTGCCAGCCTTAAAGACTTCATTTCAAGCTCTAGCAGAGCCCTAATCTGGATCAGCTTTTAGCCAGCTAAAAACAACTATTAAGACTCGCTTTCAAATATTGCATGTAATTTTGTCAATGTGTGTTTGATTAGCCAATTGGCTCGCTTTAAGGCTAATTAAATTTAGTTTGAGGAAATCAAGACCCAAGTTCAGGTGTTTCATTTTCCAGCTAAGTATTACTTTGTCCTATCTCGACTACCTTGTTTCTTTGCTGAAACTTTAAACATGATTACCAAACTCACACAGAATTGACACTGAAAGAAGATCTTTCTTATTTACACTTATGTATATAATATTGTACTGGTATATATTTTCTTCCCTCAGGTGCTAAATTCAGGCTGGTTAAACAGGAGAGTGGCTTCAACATCAATGAACAGGGAAAGTAGTCGCAGTCATGCTGTTTTTACTGTAGCTTTGGAATCTAAGGTTGGTGAATCAAACATAATATATTATTACACTTATAACCACCTAGGCTTGGACTTAGCTCTGGTAACATGGTAGGAACTATGTTAGTGAAAACAAGGTCCTGTTTGCAAGGAGAGAGGGTTACCCTAACAAGCGGGTTACCCCAGCAAGTGGGTTACCCTAGCACTCACACATTTCCTCTTTTTTTTTTCTTTGTCTTGTTTACAAGGCAGCGACATGTAGGGTTACCTGGGTAGGCGGCTTACCATATTTGTGTGCTAGGGTTACCCTGGCAGGCGGGTTAACTTTTTTCCTTGTTAACACTCTAGGTAGGGTTAACCCGCCTACCTAGGTTAACTTTCTACTTGTTTCCATACCCTTTCAGTGTGATCAGGCATTAAATTGTCCCTGGTTGTACCTTTGAAATTTTTCTTGTAAACCTGGGCTATCTTTTGCCCTCCAGCTAGGGTTAAAACGCTTGCTAGGGTAACCTTCCTTCCCTAAACTTCACAATTATTGTGCTAAGATCTCTTTCTAGCCAGGGAGAATTCTCGTATAGAGGTTTTAATAATAATACATTGTATTGTTGATTATGACATGACTTGCTGTTGCTGATCTTGTTCAGGAACGTAAAGCTGGCATGGCTAGCATCAAAGTGTCACGCCTTAATCTGGTGGACTTAGCAGGGTCTGAAAGACAGAAGGATACTCATGCAGAGGGCCTCAGACTCAAGGTACATGCAAACTTACTTTTTTTAAAGATATAGTTTTCAAAAAAATTGAGATAAATGTGATGAGGCTTATTGTCTCTGAGAGTATAGGTTCATGATTTTTACCATTTTATCCTGACTCCATTCAATCAAGATGTCTAACTTCTTGTTTTTTTTCTCTGGCTTTAGGAAGCTAGCAGTATAAACAAATCTTTATCAGCTCTTGGAAATGTGATAATGGCCTTAGTTGACATAACCCATGGAAAGACTAGACATGTTCACTACAGAGATTCTAAGCTTACTTTTCTTCTGAGAGTAAGTTACATTTTATTTGTAACCTTCTTCAGAAATGAAGATCCTGTTAAATAGTTCACTTGATCCATACACTGTTGCCTCTAACACCAGTGTTATTTTTTCTGTAGGATTCTCTGGGTGGCAATGCCAAAACCTATCTAATTGCTAATGTGCACCCTTCTGCAAAGTGAGTTTTATAGATGTTTTATAGTGTAATTCTGTAGTTCAGATGACCTAGTAGTTCTCTTTGCCATCTAGGGAAAGGTGACTACAGTTCAACTCCTATTAAAGGTTGGCACACACGAGGGAACTAGTCCCTGGGACTAGTTCCTAAAACAAGTCCCCTGAAGAGTTTACATGAAGAGATTGGTCAAAGGGACTTGTCCCACCAACAGTTCACATGAAGCATTTTGAGGAACAAGTTGCGGGGACTTGTTCCAAAAATTCAAACTGGTTTGAATTCATGGGACTAGTTGCAGGGACCAGAGTTGGTCCCTGTGACTAGATTGTGAAGCAAAAATGGCCAGTTCACATGATGGGACTTATTCCCGTGACTTGTTGCAGGGACCAGTCCTCTCGTGTGTGCCGACCTTAAATGGCCACCCTCTGGGAGATGGAAAGTGACCGTTTAAAGGGGGCTGGCCTTTTTATAAAGGTAACAACAATAGAGAAACCCTCATCAGGACTTTGATTACTGACCACCTAATAGGCGTGGCCATTTAATCAGTAGCCACATAAGCGGGGGTTGATTGTAATAATATTAATTATTTGTAATTGAGTTATAAATTGAACATTCTTTTTTTCAGGTGTTTTGGTGAAACATTGTCCACACTGAACTTCGCCAAAAGGGCAAAGATGATTAAGAACAAGGTATGTGTTAATTCCTGTGTTCTTTAGAGTCTGAATTAACCTTTCATTGCTGTGAGGGACACATACTTAACCCTTGGTAAATGTTAATGGCTGTTAGGCTGTGGTGAATGAAGATGCTACAGGAAGTATTACTGCTCTACAAGCTGAAATAAGAAGACTCAGAGAGGAACTGGAGAAAGCAAGAGGTAAGATTCAGTTGTCCTGCAGTGTCTCATTTGTTTTGTCATTGATAAACATATTGCCCTCCTCATTATTAATCATGGTACTGTTCAGCCTCAACCTTTTCCAATAATTGTATGTTAGTGTAACGTACTGTGGTCTAATTGATTGTACAACTGTGTAACTTACAGTATAACAGTTTTACTTACTTAGCTGTGTATTTCTTTGTTCGGTTTTCAGCTGGTGTCCCCAAGCAAATCACCAGACAAGGTACAATTGCTAAGCTAAATACAAAGAAGTTAATTTCAAGATTATACTCAGGCTAAACCTGCAAGAATTCAATCATGGTCATGGTATCCATATTTTCACCAATGAGAATTGTACAATGTAGTCTCTTTACAATGTGACTTGTAGTTCCCCTATAAAGGCAAACTGTGTAACTGCAGTGCATCTTTAAAAACTTGTCTACACAGTGATTCATGTAGGTAACTGCAGTGTGGGCTACACAGTCACCTCCAAACTGTAATGAGAACTTAATTACCTTTCCATGGTAATAGATGTCCAACAGTAGCAATTAAATGATGAAAGAATGAAAGATGCGAATGCAGCTATAACACGCACGTGGGTTCGAATCCTGTTCAAAGCCTGAACGTTTTTAGGTCATTTTGCCAGTAGTGTTACGGCTGCATTCGCATCTTTCATTCTTTCATTAATTACCTTTGCTTAAGCTTTAATTATCCAACTGAATCTGGTTCTCACTCTCTAGAATCAACAGAAGCTGAACGCAACAAGAGTTCTCGTGGCGAGGCATGTGGAGCCCCGGACAGTAACAACAATAACAATAATAATTCAGGAGTAGACTTCAATCAGCAGTACCGAGAGTGGAAAGAGATGATGGTAGCAGCCACTGCTGCTAGAGATCGAGCTGAACAAGAAAAACAGGTTAGAATCTGGTAAACCATGCACATGACCCTCTTGCAGCCTTCATGCATATTTTCATCTATGATTCAAAGTTTACTGAGAAACCTATGCCAACTTTGATTGAGAGCAAGATGATTTTCGTCTGTGATAATTATTATTTTAAATTTTGTTCTTTGAAATGAAACGTGTTCGTTTTACCGTGTCGATTTTGCTGCTAGTAATTAGCTAATACAATAAGTTTAATCCACTTGATAGTCACAGAAACTACTCGCTACTAATTGTCTGCTGCGTGTACATATACACTCACTGTAACAGTTCAGAGTTGCGCGTTCTGTTCTTTATTTCTTGTGTCTTTGTTTTGATTGACAGTGCTTAGTTGAAAAAGTTCAAAAGCTAGAAGAGCTGTGCAGTAAAAAGGAGAAATTCTTACAGGTATGTATCTGAAATTTTCCAGTCAACCTAAAACAAGACGTTTTGGTTCACTGTGTCAACGTACAAACGTTAGGTAACCGTCATTTATTTTATATTTCACAGTCGACAAAGATGATCCTAAAGTTTCGAGAGAGCACAATTTCCAGACTGGAGAGACTAAGAAAGCGAGAAAAGGAAGGTTCTGAGGGACAGGAGGATGAGAAGGATAGAGAAATTGTAAGCGCTTGACTGAAAGACTATTGGTTGTTTTTATATTCATTCTTATTGATTTTTTCTCGGTCGCATAACCGAAGCTCACCGTTAACTGTTTAACAAATTACGAGATAATGTCAGTTACTAATTTTCAACGAGTCCAAGTTGTACAAGGTCCGTCGGAGTTGGCTAGTTTTGCTATTTAAGATTTGTTTGAAAAATTGTATAATTGTTTAACTAACTCTTCTGTGCAAATTCTGTGAGGTAATTGTGGATGATATTTTTCGTTTCACTTTTTAGCAACTCCTGAAGGAAGAAATTGCAGTCTTGAAAGATAAAATTGAACATCATCCTGACGTCACAAGGTTTGCTATGGAAAATCTGGAGCTTAGAGGTAACTAACATCTGTTATGACGATGTCATCAAAGAAACTGTGGAGTTCACAATGTTTCGTCGCACTCATCTAACACGGTATTTTATTTTGAATGAGAATTGTAAACTAGTTTCCATTGATCTTGTCCTCAGCGGAATTGAAGTGTATTCGGTCCCTTGATGAAGATGGAACTGATTGCGCTCAGGACCTTGCTAAGAGTCATCGATACACGCTACAGCTGGAAAGGCAACTCAGAGAACTTCTGCAGTCGCCTCAAGGAAGCGGTTAGTTTCTAATTCACTTGCTATCTTGTTATTCTTGACTAGAAACAGGCGGTTTATTAGCCGTCATAAGTTTCTTCTGCCATGCAACGACGATTTCTGTTACCCCTGTGCAAGCCGTTAAATTATATTGTCAAGTCACATCATGCTAGGAGTAATGCATATTAGAGGACTATGTTCAGGGCTTATTAGAGTGAAATTGATGCGAGTCTTTTACTTAAAGACGTACAATTGCCATCCAAAGGCCTACAAAGAAAGTGAACAGAAGGAAGGTTAACAGTTATGCATGTCTTTTAACATTGTTTTATTTAATTACCCAACTTTTAGAACTTGAAAGAAGTCTGTCCAACTCGTTATTGAACTTGGAAGCTTCCAATGCGGAGCTGGAAAAATTCAAACTTGAAAGAGCACAGTTGCAGGCTCAGCTGGAATCTGTAAGTGTTAGTTATCGCAGCTATTCAATTGACAAACTATTTCAATTTTGTTTTTCCATTTATTTCCAAAACAATGACAACATTCTCGAGTAGAGTGCGCCTCTACAAGAACAGTTTGGTGCGTTTCCTTCAATCCACAACTTTTAAATCGGTTGGTTTTCAATAAATCTTTTCAGTTGTCACACTCAGCAAAGAGTAAATTCTTTTTAGCGGCTTCCACGTTTTCGGTTAAATGTTAGTTTTGACAAATAAGTTCTTTTAACAAGACATTTTCCTCGTTAACTGATAGGTCATGTTTTGATGTTATAAGAAGAAACTATAGCTTGATATTAATCATATGAAGACATCAATGATCACCGCGGTTACATACACAACTTTGGCTGCTTTGAAATTAAATCCTGATTATTTGGTCTTTCATATATTCATTTGCACTGATGTTACTCATTTGATAATCAAACTTGGGTGAATTCTTTTGTCTTTTCTCTCTCAAGAATCGCGAGGAGCTGACAGAGACTCGGGAAAGCTTGCAGCAGATGAAGGAGAAACTGGTGGGACAGGAAGAGAGTTTCAGAAAGAAATGCATCGATTTAGACGCTGATGTGTTATCGCTTAAAAAAGCCAACGCTGAACTAGAGGTAATGACCAGAGCTGGCCTTAGCGGCTACTGTTCATGGATTTCTAAGCAGTGTCCTGACGAAAACTTAGTAACAAATAAAGAAGAGAAGATTTTACATGCTTGAAAGCGGACATTTCTTTCTTGCTACAAAATATTGTTCTCGTCAACTTCTGTTGACTAGAGCAGTGGTTTTTTGCATTTTAGAACGGAAGCCTACTACTAGAACTTTTCTTTGTTTAATATACTAAGTGAAATGTTTGAATTTTCCGCAGAGGGCACTTGAAGCGCATCAACTGAAGACAGCAGTAGAAAGAACGACACTGAATGACATCCACATGCAAACGATCAAGGTAACAGAGTGTTCCACTTGAAGTGAGTGTGCACAGCACTCATTGTGTTGTAACTACAGGGATGATTAGGCGTCTGCTCATTAGTCTGCTCATTGAGTTATCAGTTTACACCAACATAGATTTGAGAACGCATGATGTAAACCTTGAAAGGGTAGACATACTTTGTTACTTACAGGATTCCTTTAGACTTTTTTCTTCCAAGACTAATTTGAATCGAAATCAGAATAAGGTAGGAGGCTAACATGAAATTAGCGCGGGCTCAATTTGGCGACTTCCTGTACGCTTTGATTCACTCGCCCTCAAAGATTTGCCGCTAGGTAATGACGAACTTTACAACCAAACTGTCTGTTCTCTTTCAGAGTCTCACATCTCCTCGTAAACTGTTGCTTTCTTCAAACCGACTCAGTCCACGCAGCGCGGCCAGTACACCAAAAAGATCACCGGCCACCAATCGAAAATCCAAGCTGGCAACTCCTGTCATCGGAACACCTGACGAGAAGCCAAAACAACCCAACGGACTGATCAGGAGAGATAGCTTCCATGATATTGGATCAGACAGCGAAATGGATGAACCATTCTTTAACTTCGACTCGGAAGAGATGGATGATGAGGAACTTTACAGTGAATCACTCTTGGAAGAGCTTAAGAAACAACAGGTCTGTTAAGTGCTGGGATTATATTACCTTGATGAATTAGACAGTTTGGAATCTTATGTTGTTCTATAATGGATGAAACCCAAGGAAAAAGGTTTCTATTAGAGGGCTGTTCCACAAGGCCATTTCTCTTTCAACTTCCTGGGACACAAGTTACAAGAAAAGATTTCCTTATGTATCAACTCCTGAATGACATTTCTTGCAAATTTACGTTGCTCCAAGTAGAATCAAGTTTTACTTTTCTCTGCGGTTATTGCAACGAAACCTTCTCCTGCAACTTGTGTCGCAACAAAATTGTGAGACAATGTGCAAGAAATACCGTCTAGTGTAACAGAGTCTTTCTTTAAGAACTTAGCATGAATCTTGAGGACTTTTTTCTTTGCCATTGTTATAACTGAATTAATTGCTCGTGTTTAACAACTGGTTCTGTTCTTGATGTTGCTCAGGAGATGAACAATATCCAGCTACAACAACTCCAAACAGAAGAGGCAACAAGAATACGATTGAATCAAACCGTCAACAAACTTGACCACCAAGTACAGCATCTCACAACGGTCAGTTTACATGTCAATCAGTTAAATAATTGTTCAGTGCTCCGATATTATCATTGATGTTTTCAGTTTTATTGTTTACAGCAAGCCATATCCAAAGCAGCCCCTGTTATCCTCGAGAAGCATCGGGAAAAATCGCTTCGTATCACGCAAGAAATGAGAATTTATTTTAATTATATTTTAGGTTCTTACAAGTGAACGGGAAAAGCACGCTGCGACTGAGACCGAGCTGAATATGAAGAACCTGGGACTAGCTGACAAGCTGAAAGAGGCCCGGGGAGAGTTAACGGGTATGCTTATTATTTTACAAGGATTAGCTTCATTTTGTGATTAAGTAAACGTCTTTTGCACGAGACTGGCAAGACCCAAATACAGCAGACATTTTATTTGTATATGTTTTCCATGTTCAGTTCTCCGTAGTGAAGTGGACGATGTAAAGTGCTTACTTCAAGCTGCGGAGAGACAAGTCGACTCGCTAAAGAAGGAACGAGACATGGAGAGTATTGAGTCTGCCAGGAGACTAGCTGCTCTGGAGAGCAAGGTAGGTGACGATCAAAACATCACAGCGATCTAATCAGTTATCAGATAGAACAACAACAAAACAAAAGAGCCACATTTGCTCAAGGAGAACTTTTCGCCCGCTTTTTTTTGTCACGGACGTTACTAGCAAGCAGGACAACCTTTGCAGAGCAATTGTTTCAATTTCTACATTTTGATTGGACAGTATGAATCGGAAAGTTTCTGAGCACTTCCACTAAGTGTTGGCGAACATTGCGTGTTTTCTACGTAGTCTGTTTACAATTCGAGCCAGTGAAAAATACTGAACAAGTGTCCGATATATTCATATCTTCCTGCATGACGTAGACCTTCTTTCGGCCTGTCACGTAATATTTTGGAAGTAGAGATTGCATGACAGTCGTACTGCTACCTTATTCAGAGCTAGACTCGATCTTTGTCTACTTTCCGTCAAATTTGTTCATTATTCAGTTGCTGAATATCTTTTGTATTGTTTCGTATCATTCTCGACTTTCTATTCTACATTTTCCTTTCAGTTGACGAGACTTGAATTTGAAAACTACAACCAGCAAACAGAAACGGAGAGCACAATAGAGATGAACCAACACTTACAGGCAAGAAAAGTTTCCCCTTCCTTTTTAGCGGGTAACTTCTGAGCAGGCTCTACTCCCGCCGGGACGGGATAGATAGAAGGATGGAAAAAGGTCTCCCCCCCTCCCCCCCTAAGCGTCTTGATCAGTTGACCTTAATAATTCCCTAATTCCCAATCCTGATTAAGTCGCTGGTTATGTTTTAGGCGGATGTGGAAACTCTAAGAGATGAACTTGAATTTAAGAACCATAAAATCGAGGAATACGAGAGCATATTGCAGGCGGAAAGACAGAGATTGAAGGACATGGGACAGGAACTCCAGGTATCATATCTAACAATGTTTACATTTCTTACAAATTCCTTCTGGAGAATTAACAAAAAATCAACGTTAGCTTCTTCGCGCGTCGTTTGTCAAGACACAAAGGGCACACCTTACATGTTTTACTGGATGACTTTTTTTGCCTATTTTCAGGGAACCTTGGAGAAATTAGACATACAAACGGAAACCAATAACAAATTGCTGGCTCAGCAAGACAAACAACAAGTAAGTTCACCTGCATTTGAACTGTAACAATTCCTGTATAGTGCTTTACTAAAGCTTTACTTTATTTCAGGACATGGTTAGAGCGCTGGAACAACTGGTGGCTCTCAGAACTGAGTTACAAGAGAGTAACTCCACATGCGAGCAACAGGTAAGAGATTAGAGATCAGTGTTGCGCGGAGTTCACTTTGATTCCAGACAATTAACGTGTTTACATGGAATACTTTTGATTTTTGCAGGCGCAGAAAATCCACTCGTTATCAGAAGAACTCGATGAAGCAAAGGGCACCATTAGAACTTTGAATAAACGAAATGAATCTGACATTGTGAGTGATTGTTTTAATTGGACAGTTTGCCTTTTTTAAAAAAAAAATGAAAATAAACTGACTTGCTATTTTCGTTTTGTCTTATGTCAGGATTGTGTAAACAATTTAATGGAGTCCGTCAAAGGACTGAAAAAGAACCTTGGCGAAAAAGATGTAAGTAGCTGTCTCTGTTAATGCCATTCATTTTTTAAAAAAGGATTTTATTGCGGGGAATTGACGTGAAAATGATTGCCGTTGTTGCAAAACGACCTAAAAAGTGTCTTTTTGAGATGTGCAAAGCTGGGAGTCATGCAGCTGGAATTAACAGATAGGCGAGAAAACTTGTCTTACAATTTGTTTCTTTTCTTTTCACAGAGCGAGCTGTCATTCATTAGAAATCAGCTGGAGGAAAGCAAACTTCAACAACAAGAACTGACTGATAGTATAGAAGAAAAGGTGAGGTGTTAATAGTCATATGTGATCCGCTGGCAGAGTGTACATGTCATTGACTTGAATGTCTCTCTCTACAGAAACGTACCATAGAGAAATTAAAAGACAAACTTGATCGAGAAACAGAAAAGTTCAACAAGGAAAGACTGGATCGCGAAACTGAGGTAAGTACATTATTGTATTAAGTTGTTGAATTTTGTAATTTGTTTATTACACTACAGGTGGGTTAGGAGTGCTGTGGGCATAAACCACACCTATACTAAGCTGGAGCCCAGGCTACAGTGAAACCAAAGCGATCAGAGTAACATTTGACACTGTTTGTTCCCACAGATGAGTCAATTAAGAGATGATCTTCGTCGGACGACTGAGCAGTACAGAGAAATGAACCAGGCGCTTGCTCAACAACAGCAGCAAATGACTTCTCTGCAGGTGAGACTAACATATAGAACTGATCAAATCACTAAAATTTATTGAATTACATTGTTTTGAAAGATTTTCTTTCAATTCTTGGCTTGCACTGTCACGCAATATAAAATACATTCGAACCTCCGGCTGCGACCACCTCTGCTCAGCGACCAGTGACCGTGACCAGTTCTCGTGCAAGCCAAGAATTAGTGTATTAAAAGAAAGTTAAGCACGGAGACCTGTACAAAAAGTAGATATGAAAGGGTTGCAAATCTCTCAATTTACTGAAATGCAACTTTCCAATCGAAGAACTACTAATACTGGTCACGAACAGCTGACAATAGCACACAAGCTTGCTGTGTGAGAATGATACAGTGGAGACAATGTGGAACTCTAATGCTCAACTGGCATTAACATCTGCTTGGGAGCGTATCGCTTGCTGTTACTGAGAGAACGAACAAAGATGCTGATAAAATATGCCAGTAGACGTCTGTCTTTGGTTAAGATTTTTATGAAAGGGAGTGCTGTTGAGCGCTTTTTTTACCCTTTCTTTATCGTCCTTTTTGTGTTTGTCATTATCATAATAGATCCCTTCTTACAGCTCCTGACCTTTTTCAAACATGGATTTCGTCAACAGGAGAGTGCTTTTTAGCGCTTTTATCCACTCCTGTTCAGTTTGTACGCAGCCCACTTTCATACAGAATTTTATTCGCTGTATGTAGCGAAGTCTTTAATTCGTTGGACAAACACTTTTTAGAACTTTAGATTCTGGTACATCTTTTTTATTTGCGGCGAGTGCTTGTAGGCGCTAACTTGACGCCGCCGTCAGTGACTGGCCCAGCTCTTAGAGAGTGCTTTTAAGCACTAGTTGCATGGGAACGTTTTTTATCGCTACAACTGCTGGCTTTTATTCCTTTTTTATTATACCTTTGAGTTGTTGAGGTTCTTTACAGCGGTTTTTACTGCATGTTTTAAGTAAATTTTATCCCATTCGCCGTGGCTCTACATGGGTGAAGTGAAATTTTAACACCGTTTTTAAACTGTCTGTTCCCCTCTGCACAACCTCTTTGAGTTGGGCCGTTGCTAACTTCACTAATACCCCTGTGTTGTTCCGGTTCAAGGCCATCAGCTGACAAAGATCCCGGATATACGCGTCACAGTTTGCAATCCACACTGAAGCGATGCACATCACGTGTCTCAACGCCTCTCTGGGATCTCCGGATATAACGCACGCCATAGAGATATTAACGAGCCCGTGAGCATACACTGGAATCTTGCATAATGTTTCAAAATCACAAGCTGTTTTATTTATAAACGCTCTATTTATAAACGGATTTTTAGTTTGGCTACTGGCCACTTTTTTAATGATTTTTATTATTTGTTTTTATTGCTCGTTTTTAGCATTTGATGCTTGTATTACTGGATGTATAATACGCGAAATACCGTACTTTACTCTCAGAGCGTTTTTTCTCTTCTCTTTTTCTCTTTCCTTGAGCTTAGATGCAAACCTCTGGTAACGGAGAAATCTCGGTCTTTTTTAAACTTCGAAAATGTTTTTAGGGGTGTAGTTTATCCGGACAAATTTTTCCCTGCAACCCCAGCAAGGCTGAATTTGTAAGCCATTGTTCAACGACTGAAATTGTCTTAGTGATGTCTTCATTAGATCAGTGTACATTCTCGATTAAACGTGGGCCAAAGTCTAAATATTAAACGAAGAACATAAGGTATTTTTATACAATATTTAATATATTGATCCAAGGTAACTTGTAAATATTTGTAAGTAAGAATATTTTACTAACACCGTGACAGCGGTGTGTATGTGTTGTGAAGTAGTTTTGTAACATCCCAATCTATGTACAAAGGTTGACGCTGTTTTGTCGTACACTGTAAGATTTAAGACTCTGTCACGCAAGCCAATATTTATAAGCTGTTTAGCTGAGCGTGACATGCATTCCAAAGGTTCTGAGGTTCTTTTCTATGCATATATTTAACGTTTTAAAATGTAGTGTAAAATTACGGTAAGAGTTTACACCAAGGATTTTTGAACGTTTCAATAAAATGAAGCCAGAGAAATATAGTCACGAAACTGCAACAAGGACGTTAAAAAAATTCCAGTCAGATTTCATTCAAACAAATCAATTCAGTCGAATTTACAAAATCTTTATAAAGAGGCAACGCACTAATTTTGTAATATGATTGATCCTGCGTGACGTCTGATGGACTGTGGTTGATATTATTCATTGTAATGTGTGTTATACTTATATGTACATAATAAATGCTTGATCACTAAACTGGTTTGTCATCATTTTATTCTGAAGAATTTAAGAGTTGACTATTTTCCTTCCACTTACCTTTACCCCTGTTTCTCCGGCCGTACACCTGCAGAATAGAGCGGGACATGTGCAACTTCCTTTGTGAATGATTTTCTTCCAGCTTTTCATTACTGTTTGTTCGCTCCCCCCCCCCCCCGTCACTCGCTCATTTGGACTTCAAAGGAATATTTTAAAATTTCTGAGGACTGCTGAAACAACTTCCTGCAGTAACAATACATACAATTAATATTAGCCAAGCTCTCTGCTCATCCTCAAGGGACTGGGTAGGAGGAAAAACAGCGTTTTCCATCGCAGTCATAGTTTCAGTTGTCCTACAAGAAAGCCTCGTGCAACACTGAGAGGAGCTGAGGAACTTACTTGCGTGCTATCCTTACCACCTACTTTCGATTAAGATACAATTTAGCGAATAAGAAAACAAACACAAAAGAAGCTAATACACGAAAGAGAAAAAACAATGCGCCATTAATCGCGCGCCAAACAGTAAAATATACACAAGAACAGAAGAAGCAATTACTTTAAGGTAACTGTTTTTTTTTATCTGCCTGCCACATTTCCTATTTCTCGCTCTTGTGTCAGTCTTGAGTCTATTTTATTAATCCAAAAAGCCCACCTTGTCCCTTTTCTAAAAAGGTATTTAGGCAATCCACAAAAAAGTACTTGCAAGCTTGTACAACTTTCACCGTGCAATGAATACCTCCCATGCCCAAGGCTCTCCCAGCCACTGCCCCTGTATTCAGTAAAAACGAGTATGTTGTGTATTTGAGAATGAACCAGTAGCTAAGCTGGCGTTATTACTAATACTACAAGAACATAATTGCGAGAAAATTTTGAGTTACCTTAAGTCATAAAATCCTTCATTTTCAATGCAGTCTGATCTGATGGACAAGACTTCCACTGTGATGTCCTTGGAGAACCAGGTAAGAGGAAAAAGGTCCGCAGTGCGAGAATATGTTTACGGCAAGAACGGTTTTAAAAATATAAGCGATAGTTAACTGTTCACAGCCATTATTTACGCACGCGAAAGATGAAAAGCAGCCTCTATCTTTTCATTTTTAAGTGAAGAAACGCTGAAATTTTTTTTGTTAAAAGGATCCTATTTAAGAAAAAACCGCTCCATTACGAATCATGGCAAGTGTTGGTGATCTCAAATGCTGCAAGTCGCTAAACACGCCTGGACACAATCATGATCAGCCGTTGTCATAGTGATGACATTTTTGTCGCCTTCGTTCGTTTCCTAACCGGTCGAAGCCATTTTCGCGGCCCTTAGAATTTTTTTCAACTGTCAACAAATTTTTCTTTACTGAATGTAAGAAAAAAGGAAATTTGTAAGTAACCACCCAGCATCGAAGCCGGAACCTCTGTTTTCTAACATCCCCGATTTTATACCACTACACTACCAGATTGCTCCGCAAATGTCCGAAAAATTTAATTATAAAACGTGACTTCCTTAATTAAAGAAAGAGTTGCCCCAACGATCAAATAGAAGCTAACCGCAAGCAAACCAGTGTGAATATTAACAATTAAGCATTTGACGAGCGCGTTTTACTCCGTCATCAAATTTTAAGTTTCTACCTTTTCCAGGCCTAAACTAAAGCAGATATGGCATCGTCCATTCTGAAAGGTTTGGTACCAATAATGGCATCAACCGTTTACGAAACGGAAATCGGCAAAGGACAGTCACCTTTCAACCAATGGGAATTTCCGTTACTGGAGAAACGGGGAATTCACTTTCTTCCAAAGATGTGTACAGCCCCTCGGCTTCTATTTTTCTCGGCCCCCACCCCCTACCCAGTTGAGTTTTGCGCTGGCGTCCAGTTCTCTCGCGATTCTATCCACTTGTTTGACGATCAAATAAAAATACGAGAAAATAGAGAGCTGTGAACATTCTAAAGCGATAGTATAGACAAGATTATTTAATAATATGAAACACATCCTTTTGCAATGGCATGCCTGATACGAAGGCGCGCCTCATTTATACGAATGGTTTGATTACAGCTCAGGAATGTGGAAGAATCTAAGGCCGAGTTGGAGTCTCGGTACGAGAGTCGTCTTAGCCAATTACAACACTTGAACGAATCACTTGACGCGTCAGAGATGATTGAATCACACGAGGCAGAAATTGACAAACTGAGGACCACGCAGGTAAAGAGAAAATGAAAAATATCCATGCTCGCACCATTCTAAAAAGGACTGTGTTAGGACAGTAGATCTCGAAACAATACCTTAGAACACTCACATTTAACAACTAATGAATTAAGTACTTCATACCACAAGCGTCCCTGACTGCTGGAGAACAAATATGATCGTGAAACGGTGCACTTATTCTTGGGAATTTAAACAACCCCGAATGTAAGGTTTTTGAAATATTAGTTCCATTTGAAGCTTATCGCTGTTCAGGATCAGAATTGAATTTTTCTGACTTTCACTGCTGTCTCGACGGTACTCGCTCATTTTTAAGTTTTCGTTTGGACGAAGCGATCTGATTGGCAGCTGTTTTACTCCAGGCTACCATGAGTAAAGTGATTGACAACTTGGAGGCTCACCGTCAAGAGAGAAACGAAGAAATGGAGTTATTACGAGGTCAAGTGGACGAGATTGATGAGCTGAGAAGAAACAATGACCTGCTGGAAACTCACTGCAAAACATTGAATTATCAACTAGAAGTGGAAAAGAACGAGGCTAGAGAAAGGTATATAGATCTAACTGGATGTACAGAGTTCAGATGTAATACAATGAAACCTGCATATTTTGTAATTCGGCCATTAAGGCATAGCCAATTGCAGAAACGTGAGAGGACTGGGACGAGTTTCTATATTGATTAGATTAAAAATCTGAACATTTCATTGGAAATGTTATTGAATGAAAAGCTACCCAGGCAGTGGAAAAATTTTCAAATGGGAGCCTCGCAAAAGTTGCAAAATTTCATACAAATCCTTATAATTTTGTGGCTTGTCTACCCAATCTATACAAACTCTCTATTTTAGGTGATATTTGAAGAGCTACCATCTTGCCATTTTCCTCCTCTAAATACTCCTATTCTTGGTTAAGACTCTCAAATTAAGTTGATCTTTCATTTGAATATCTTAGTTTTTCAAACAAACGGAAAACAACCATACTCTTTTCCAGTCCTCTCACGTTTCTGCAATTGCCTATGGCCAACCTAGATTAGCCTTCGCTAGTTGCAGGCATGCCCTTTTTAGTAAAATTTAATTGGAAATTATTAGACTGAGTGTAAGTGTGTAAGTGCATTGAAAAAAGTCAATAGGAAGCCGAAACCAACCCCAGTAAATCTCAAACATCTTATCATCATTTTCCGGTAAATGAAGCCGCCGAAACCTAGGACGGTACGGTGAGTGTTCGCTCAGTGGTGTTTTCTCTATAGGTTACAAGGCAAGTACCAAGCAACAAATTGTCCAAACCTCAAGCCCTGTAGTGTGTTTGACTTTTGTTGTTGACTGGGTAATCTCATCTTTGAAAATATACAAACTGATCTGCTGACGTGCGATATACTCGGCGAGAAATGAGTTTTTTAAAGGCGATTTGATGAAGAATATTGTAGGATTTCAGTTTAGGAGCACGGTTCTCATTTCGACGCTGTAACTGTACTCGCGATAATTAGACTGTATATAACATTTTACTTTCCGATGTTTTTGCTTTTTTCAGGGAAAAATACTTTAAAACAGAAGCTGAGAGATTGAGGAAGGAGTTAGAAAGTGCAGATGAGAAACAGCGAAGTGCCACTGAAATGAAGGTCTGTTACTGTTGCGCTTACAGCAAGAACGACTACAGTCGCTTGGGAATTATCTCAAATTTATTTGCAGTTTAAGCCCAGAGTACTACGAGTTATTTTTTGATAGAAAGAAACCACTAGAAAACCAGTGATTGTATATATATGTTATTGGCCAGCTGGGAGGTCCGTATACGGAAAAACTGTGACCGAGGTCTTGAAAATGCTGGCATTTTCAAGCCCGAGGTCACAGTTTTTCCCTATACGGACCGACCCTAAGCCGGCCAATAACATTTTTATCTTTTTTTCTTGCCGTAAACTGGCTTGCAAGTGCGTTTGTTTACGCAACTTTGCCATTGGTGGCTCAAAACAGTTTCCAGCACTTTCCAAGACGTAGATTTCGATGTGTCATTATAACCACTCTTTATCAACTGATGCTACAATCATGGTATCAAAAAACTGCCCAATCATTGGTGAACACGTTGGTATTATTTTCGTGACACAAAAGGTTGCCATAGCAACACTATGGCCTGCTAAAAACACCCTTAATTTCAGCTTTAGGCGCTTATATTTCAAAAACAGCACGGTGAAATTTTTTCTTATTATAGAATTCTGATAAGCAGGATGAGATGCAACTTTTGGCAAAGTTTAAAAAATTCTGTACATGGGGTTCAGAGGCACCTTAAATTTTCAAAAATTTAAGGTGGCTCTGAACCCCATGTACAGACTTTTTTCAAACTTTGCCAAAAGTTGCATCTCATCCTGCTTATCAATATTCTATAATAGGAAAACTTTTCACCGTGCCGTTTTTAAAATATAAGCGTTCAAAGCTAAAGTTAAGAATGTTTTTAGCAAGCCATAGCATTGCTATGGTAACCTATTGTGTCACGAAAACAATACCAACGTGTTCACCAATGATTGGGCAGTTTTTTGATACCATGGTTGTAGCATCAACTGATAAAGAGTGGTAATAATGACCCATCAAAATCTACGTCTTGGAAGTGCCGAAAACTGTTTTGAGCCACCTTAAGCGCCGTCCGACAAACCATTCCCAAAAAATGTAACGAGCGAAAGAACGAGTAAATCAGATACTATACGAAGGAAGATGTATTAAAGAACAGATTTATTTCGAACTGCTTTATGTTAGTGCATTTAGTTCCCTAGTTAAGGTCTCCAAAATTGTTTTCCAGGTGTGAAATTTTGTTAAAAATTTTGAAGTTGTACTACAAAAACAGTTTTTGTCGATCATTGCGAACCACTCGACTGAAGTAGACTTTTGTACCGTAAATTGAATAGCAGAGGAAATTCGTTAAGTGTACTCCACAGTAATTCTCTGAAGTACAGCAACGATTACAGAGGGAAACTCCACTGAAATTGACTCAGGTTTTACTTAAATTTGCACAAAGTGACACACAGGATTACGCGCCATTACAGCGCCGAGCAACAAACAACCAAACAAACTCTCACAACTTCAAAAACTTCAATTGAATTTACTTACAGTAACTTTCCTTGCCATCTAAGGGTGAATAGAGGTAAACTTGCGCTAATTAATCATCTTTGGAAGTGAAAAAAGGGCGAAAGATGGACGATAACCGCTAATTCATTCACGAAAATAGATCAACTCGATGGATTCCGCCCGCTGTAGCGGTCCGTACGAGAGAATTCCGCCCGTTCCAGGAACCAATCAGATTGCAGGATTTGTTGAATTCCGCCCGCTCACGAGCCGAAAAAAAGATAAATAAGAATATTTACCGAAAACGGCGGGTACATTTTATCAGAACGACTTTTATGTTTACCAAAGTTTGAAAGACTTATAACTAACAACAATTAACTTGCCCACTAATTTAATTACAGGACCAATTTTTGTTGGAGAAACAAGCCGTTGAGACTGAGTAAGTAATAAAACTGTTGAGTGTTTGAACTGCGTTTTTAAAAGAACCGCTTAAACTGGCCAGTCATTAACAGAAGAGTGGGCAAACAAAATGTTTAAAAGCTTGTTTTGCGTTCCATCATGACCATCCAGGATAATTCAAAATTAATTCGCTGCAAATCTGTGCGGGACGATTCAATGGGGTGTTCCATGATACAATGTCTAGTGGCCAGTGTACCTTTCTGAACGTGCGTAGAAACCAAATGTATCACGTCGTATCTCCTGACAAGCTTCGGTTCCCGGCTCTGCTTTTGAGAATATCAAGCTCAAGAGGTTTAGGTTTCATAGTCGGATCATTGGTGATATATCGATCCTTGACACTCTAAAACGGATCTTAATCTGGAGATCGTTTTCATGTTTGCAGCAGTCAGGTACCTTTTGTTTGGCAGAATTCAAAACAGCTGACAATATGTTATTGTCAACATGACAGTTAATCTCCCTACTTTGCTTTGCTTGTAATAGATTGGCTGCCGCTAAACTGAATATGGAGACAGCCTTAGAAGACGCTGAATACATGGCAGAAGAACTTGAGAGGTAACAAAAAAGAAAACAGTCATCGTACTAACACTAATACTATTTTCCAAGGATTCCGAGAAGCTAACTTGTATTTTCTAAGATCATGCTAGGTCGTGCAAGAATTTTTTTTCGATCGTGTGCTCCTTACGTTTTGCGTAGCTTGCTTTGCACGACTCGGTTTTTTGTAGCGAATTACCTTACCGAAGGCCATTTTTAAATAGTCAGTATTGTATGACTGTTTATTTAGAACAAGACAAATGGAAAAGCAAGGATTTGAAGAAAAAGAAGAACTGAAATCTAGACTTGAATCCACCATGGAGGAGAAATTTAAATTGGAGAAGGTTAGCAAATATATCTTTAGTCATCAAGTACTTTTGTTTAGCTCATTAAGTTTACCACACTGACGCGTTTATTTTTACGAACGATTACATTTTATTTATGGCCGTTACTCCCGTATACAGGGTGCCATATTTTATTTATCTTGTTACACTTGTGTGTAAACTCCTTTCCATTATTTCGCCGCACCTACTTCGTTTTCAATTATACTTTCAAACTTAACAAACATCTTTCCTCTTTGAGAGAAAAATGATTTTACTCGCTCAAATGGCCTGCATTGTCGCTCGCAAAACGCTCTCTCTCTCTCTTGAAAAAAAGAATGTCACCATCTTTCAGGGAAATCTCAGTAGTTTACAGGAGGACGGTCACGGTTGAACGGTGTGAAAAGTTTAGCCTAAATTTTCCAATTTCGTTTTTTTTAATCCGTGTCAATCTTCTCCATCCTTAACCACCTTGGTTCCTTTATGGTTATTATTGTCTTTTTGGTGTTTTTTTTTTTATCTCTGTAAAGCATTATTTTCACGTTTCCTTCAATTAAACAGTAATCTTATCGAAGGTCAAAATAACTTAAAATATCGTGACTGTGCTTCTTTAAAGAGCAAATAACCGCAGCTGGTGTTTTGTTGTCCTTAATAGCATATTTCCAAAGTTGTCGTGAACTGTCCAGTAAAATGGTTTTTTGTTGACATGGTATTCCCAGGAGTGGTCACTTGCGTTGGTTTTTAGTTGTAATACTTTTCGCCATGTTGAGAACAGTTGGTTTGTTTCTTCATAGGCCATGCAAAAACACGAAGAAGAGATTGCTCGACTGAAAGGTCATCAAAACCCACAACAAAAACTGCAGCATCTGTTACTGATTAAAAAAGAAAATAACGCACTGAAAGAAGTAAGTAAATGAAATACCACATCTAAATTGACCATCTGTGTTGAACATCCCTTAGGTGTCGTGAATACAGAAATTAAAAAAAAATATATCTTTATTGTGATGATATTAATAAGTTGGTTTTTTTTTCACATCAGCAAGTAAATAAACTTATCAAGGAAAGTCAGAAATGTAGCTGCAAGGGAAAGAAAGCTCCGCTGTGCACCAAAAACGGAGGCGCAGAGAGTAAGAAAGAAGGAAGATCAAAGGGCGGATCTTCTGGAGATGAGGGGAGCACTGGGGCCGAGCCAGGAGACACGGACAAAGAAAATTCCTTTGCTACCGCTACATCATAGAACTGAGTCCGAAGATCTTATACAAGAGATGTTGCACCACTAATGAGAGTTGATTTAAGTATTAGGAAAAACTGCCGATTCTCTCGTTCCCAGGGTATTTTCTCACCCCCTCTCTGCTACCTCATAGAGAGACTGATGGAAGTTTGAGGAAGTCACCGAGGCTATCGCTTGTAATATATCAGTTTTTATTGCAGCTAACTTACCCACTTATCACCACTAAGGACAGTTTTTCTCCCAACGTCAGTTGTGAGTCCTAGAAAGTTTAACTTTGTTTTATAAAACTGTCAGGTAGAAGTGTTGTCTCTTGAGTATTCTCAATATTTTAAGATTTTAAACGTAAACTTTAGTTGCCTGGATGATGACGATTAACTGCCGAAGACTTATTTCATTTGTACCATGATTTTCGAGATACTTATCGAGTAATTCTAGTTTCGTGCGAATGTGTACACAGTAAAAATGCGTGAGCGAACTCTCCCCGGTCTTACCTCTTATCCGGCGGTCAAAACCTAATGAGGCCAGGTGGGGAATGTAACTACGAATATATACTTTTAGACTAGTGTTCATTGTAAGCAGTGCTTACTGTTGCCTTGAAAGACAAGTTTAGTGAAGACATAAACTTCACTTTAGTCATTAAAAAGAAAGCAAAAGAAAACACTGTTTCTTGAGTAAAAATTCATCTCACCTTTCACGTTTTCCAAACCAACTTTGATCAGTGGGGGGAAAATAGTAGCGGTGAAAAGTTAAGCCTTACTTGTTAACACCCCCCCCCCCCCCCCCCGCCCCTTAACGATTCGACCTTGTCGAGGTGCAAAGGAGCCTAGTAATCTCCCGGTTCCGTAGTTTGCAGTGACTAACAGTATTTCTACCACCCCCCACCCCCTGGATGGGATGCCAGCCCCTCTCAGAGTTACCCCCAGCATCAATTTCGTCGGTACCCATTGATACACCTGGACAGGCACTGTGAAAGTAAAGTGTTTTGCTCTGGCCAGTGCTTAAATCTGAACCGCTCGATCTCTAGTTCTTAATTATTGGGTCCTCTCGCCTCATAAATCGCGCTGCCCGAAACAATTTGCCCCTTGTTTCAAATAGGTTTCGGATTGACCCACGTGGAAAGCAAATTAAAATGCCCGAATTTTGACTAGTTTAATTATTCCACACCTTACAAATTTTGGGCATCGATTCAGCTCTGATTTTTCAACTGAGACCATGATAATACGAGAATAATTATCAAGAGATCGATATCCGCTAAAACAGCTATTCAAGCAACCAGTTGATGTCCCAGGGTTCTAACCCGGCCAGGCATCTAAAAGATGAATTTTTTATTTATTTATTAAACTTCGCCTTCTAATAAACTAATAACAAACATGAGGACAAAAACAAAGAAAACAACTACTGGGTTATGGCAGGGTGTCCACAACAGCTGCCGCCAATTACTGTGGGCCCAAGATTAACAAAGTTCTAAACACTCGAATAAAATGGTAAAATGTGGTAAACTAATAATAACACGAAATAGGCTCTGAAAGGTTGCGTGGCGTATTTTGTAAAATACTACCCGCTGCAGAAAGGTGTATCACAAAGTCAACTTATTTACCTGACTAAATCTTGTCCACTAGTTTATAACTTTTGATTTATGATTAGTTAAAGACGGTAAAACCGAAAGACAATAAACTGAGCGTACAATCCGTCCGATAACGGACACTGAGTGAGATCATGTGAGACAACAGAAGTCAGAGTGAATTGAGTTTTCTACATTTATTTCAAATTTCCCAAACGTTACCACTGGGCGTTTCAAGACGCAAGAAACAAGAAATAGACTACTCCATTACAAGAAAAGAAAAAACAATGTATCACTAAATGTCCTAAATGTTGGCTGAAAATAATATCTAACAAAATTACAAGATCTTTTATATAAGTGATTTAAGCAACTTAAAGATTACAACCAAACTGATACTCAGTATGCGACCGAACAACAACAACATTTATTTACACCACAAAGAGAATATTTATATTTCGGAGAGAATAAGATACCCAGGAATTTTGACTCCAACTAATCATTTATCGCTTTAAGAGACAACATGTATTTTTAGTCTTGTTAAAATTTGTCGATTTAAAAATGAACCCGTTGGATATGTACAAGCTCGTTGACACACCCGATTACCTTGTAAATACAGAGAATTGGCAAATAACTTTAAGTATTACTTGCTATCCTATTTGCTTGTTTAACATTTACCAGTCAGATTAATTGCCCATACAATATTTTTTTAGAAAACAGCCCTAAGAAAATACGCGCACTGATTGGTTAAAATCGTGTGTCTATAACTCAATGGAAACAACAAGCACGAGCTGCAAACGCAATGATGGCGCGTGCTAAGAGAATTTACATTTTGATGATCAAAGTAAAGAAGTTGTTTCCCCTCTTATTGGCACGGTGTTTTCTGAACAAAATAGAAAACACGTTCTCCGTGTTTCTGTCGAGCTATAGACACGCTCGTGAAAGTTTGGGAGAACTCAAAAAAGCATTTCTCGTTCTTCCAACACGGTACAGATTTCTATTTCTTAAAAAAACTACTCCTAGACATCCCACAAGCAGGACTTGATCATCACCAACCGCTGTTCGGAAAATGAAGCCCGCGTTCCTCCCGTCTCGTGTGCCGCGGGACCGCAGCCGAGAGAGTAGGGGAATCAAACCTAACAACTGGCTGGATTAATTGGCTGACTGTCAAATAGATAGTTTGATGGATGGTTTTATGAAAGAATTGTTACTGCCAAATATTTTATGGTTTTTGTATTTCCTTTCTAATCGTTAAAGTTTATTTGTAGTAATCATTTGATGGCTTTTGTGGTTATTTTCTACGGATATGTTTTCCCACGTACGGTAAATGAAACAAAGAAAGCTATTATCCTTTGTATTAGTTAGCAGTTTTACGAACGTGTTCATGAAAATCATTCAGTTCTAGTCAACGTTTCATCGTGTTAAGATCAAGATCTGGAGCTCAACGATTAACGCTGTGAAATCCCTAACGCGGACACAGAATTTTCGAAACGAATGCGAGCGTGGAACGTTACTCACAGGACGATCGGTAAATCCCACGTTAATAGACGGAACTTCGTTACGCGCTTCGCTTCGTTACAGATCGCTTGGTTAAACGTCTCATCTCTTCGCTTCAATAAACTCTGTTTACACCAATCATCGTAGTGACTTTGTTGTAGCAAACCGCTTGAAGCGCGTAACGAAGTTCTGTCTATTAACGTGGGATTTACCGATCGTCCTGTGAGTAACGTTCCACGCTCACAAGAATATTATTTTATTTGGCTCTGTCTCACGAGGACTGGGAACTACCAAATTCGCGAATTTGATTGGCTGAAATGGATATTGACCGCGGTCTAGATTTCCCCATCTAGACCGGCATCCAGAGCGGTAATGTTTTGCAGTGAAAATGTTGCAAACTAAAATGCAAAATCATTGACTTTTCATCTAACAATATTTATTTCTGTAAGTGCCAAAAAGCTGATGAGAAAAAAAAAACAGAACGAGCAAACTTTGGAAGAATTAAATTCGGCTCATCGCTGTTCGCAAGCAAAATGTCAGGTAGTACAAACCAGTTTTTTTTAAACGAATTAACTTGCTGTTGTTTTTTCCATATAATAAACATCTTATTAACCGAGCCAAGTCGGTCTGTATGGGAGAATCTTGACCTCGGTCGTGTGTACAGACCTCACTGCGTTCGGTCTGTGCTTACGACCTCGGTCAAGATACCTCCTGCTCGGTTAATAAGAGCTAAGGGACTGGTCAAAAAGTACAGGGGGGGGGGGGGGCCGGAGCATTCCGAAATGTGGTGGTTAGAAAACAGATGACCCACCCCTTCCATTTGGCACAAAACTGAGTGACTCACCCCTAACAAGAGACTATGATATAGTCTCTGCCCTAAATAGAGGCTGAAAATCACATGACCCACCCCCCCCCCCCCCCCCTCTCCCCCCAATAAGACATGGCATATTTGGCTGCGTAATCCGAAAAAAAAACACATTTTGTGGATGAAATTGTAATGTTGTTCACGTTTTAGATTTATTTCCTAACAACAATGCAAAATTATGGAAAAATTATATTGTTTTCCATTACCCTTGCAACTTTAAGTCATGACTGTAAACTCTAAGAAAACTTGACCTTTTACTTTTCACACTAGGCCTCAAGGCACGTAGAACAGTGATCCATGTAGAAAACGGCTGTAGTGAGTCCTGGGAGTAATATAGCCAGACAGCTCCCAGATCCTTGTGCATGTGTCCCGTATCCTTGGGAAAAAATAGCATGTAGACCCAACATCATATCAACTCTTCGGTTTTCGTCCATCGTATCTTGATTAAAAATACATCACCACTGTTTGTGTTATAGTTTTAATCATGTAGACACAAGTTGGCCATTTGGTGTTCTTGTATACCAGCATGTCAACCGAGTGCAGTATTTTGATTATTTCTGTCCTGGGACTACTTGCTCAATCCGTTAGCTTTTGTACAGATTTTACAATACATAAGTTACCATCTCTTATTTGTACACCAGCCAAGTGTACTTTTTCAAATCCGGCTTGAAAAGTTTTTGTCCTTTGTAACTGAAAAGATTTTATTTTATAATACAATAAAAGGAAGTGACACACTCCAACACCAACCCACAGTCTGTCAAGTTCTTTACGCATAGCCAACAGCTCCCACATGTGTTGTGTGGAGTTGGGGCTTTAATAAAGGGGTGCTTTGCTGTCTATGGCTGCCACTACCTGAGTGATATGGCTGTGCGCATGCCAGATCGTGGGTTGGTGTTTGAGTGTGTCACTTGCTTTTATTTGTGCAAAAAGAGTTACCTTTGTTGTAGATTGTGTCAAATGTGTGCCAATTCCCATAAAAAAAAACAGGATGACCCACCCCTGTGGGTAGCTGAAAATTGCATGACCCACCCCTTACCAAGGGTTCAAAAACTGATGACCCACCCCCTCTCTGCTCCGGCCCACCCCCCCAATACTTTTTGACCAGTCCCTAAATAATAAATTGACTCTTCTATATTGATTTGATTTACGACTGATTAATAGATTGACTCACCAACTGACCTAATACATTTTTCAATGAATGAGGGATGATTGACAAAATGAGATGAAAGGTACATGTCACTATGATCAAGTTTTCGATACCCACTGGAGAAAATGACGCCATTTTCTCAAAAATACCACGCAGGTTGAAATTCTAACAATTGGTACAGCAATTCACATAAAGAATAACAAAAACTTTGGCTAATATATTCGCGCAATTTTCTACCTTAATTTAATTGTTATTCTTATTTCAAGACTTAGAACAAGGAAACTTAATGGCGGCCACAAAATCTCGGAAATAAAGGTCCAAAACCCGCGAGTTCTAATGTTCGCAATAGATTAACATTTTGCAAGATATCTAAGAAAGACGTATTGTGTTCGAAAATGTAAAAATGTAGATATCGAGAATTTCATCATGTTCGCACTTTAATGTACATGGTTAAGTATGTTCTTGACACTGTTTAAAAGACGAAGGCACTTGTCATAAAAATGCTCTTGGTATAGAATATTCTTGATTTGATATTCTCTGACTACCAAGTGGTATGTAAAGAACGGGCAATACAATGCATTATTGCCTATTCGTGGTTACAAGTCAAACTAAGAAGGGGCTGTCCAGATTTGCCCGCCCTGATGCCACGCCTCCATCTTGATGCGCTGTGCTTTTTGTGCGCATAAGATGTCCTACTTCTCTGTTCATCATCACCTCGTCACCACGGCTAAGAAAACAACAAAACAACTTAAAACGTGAACGTCTACATACGAGCTAATTGTCTGTCAGGCCGGAGCTTATGCCTGTTTCTGCAGGAAGCGACTAGGAGAATTTCTACTCCTCCCATTATGAAATGCAAGTCCATGGCATGGGAATCCCAAACAGTAAGTACGCCAGTACTCACTCATAAACTGAACCAGGGGACCGTTTCTCGAAGCTGCCGGTAATTACCGGGCCCGTTAAGCTGTTTGTTTTTCATTCCAGACGGGAGTTCAAAAGGTTTGAAAATTGTACAGTAAAGTTATCAGCTAAAGAAACAAAATGGACTTCATTCGAGGTCAGAACACGCCCTACTATTCTCGAGACTTTGATTTCAAAATATGATTCCGGGCCCGTTAAGTTATTGGGTCTTTCGAGAAACGGGCCCCTGGGCAGAGAGGGGCACTATGAGAGTAAAGTACCTGGCATAAGAACACAACACAATGTCTTCAGCCAGGGCTTCAACCCAGTCCACTCGATCCAAAGACAAGCGCACTAACCATGAGACCACCTCACCTCTCACAAATGCTATGTAGCATTACATTAAACCGCTGGAGAAATGTATCTACTGCTCGCTTCCAGATCAGCGGTTAAAAGAAGCCCAGTCTTACTAACCTTATAAGTATTCCAAAACATCCAATCTCACTTAGAACATCAGCTAGAATAGGTTCAGCCAGTTCTGCACGTACAATGTAGTTCTGATTGATCGGAGGCTGAATTTTGTCCATTAAAATGAATTTTGAACGTTCCTTGACATCAACTGTCTCTGTCAATGTCTTTACTATGTCTTCTCCAAAAATATTATGACCTGTAAGAAAACAAAATGACAGAGTTTTCACAAGAATGAACGAAAATAACAGTGCCCACAGAACCTGCCTAGCAACAGGTACAACAGGCTACCCTTATATTCAAACAGTGTTAAGTTGGTAGCTTTTTCTAACCTACTCCGTCTTGAATGTTCATCATAAGATCGTTTTAACAGTGTACTTTTAACATGACTGCTTACCTCCTCCTTCCAGCTGTGGCTTCAAGACAAATCTGTCAGGATGTTTTAAGGCCATTTGCACTGTTTGTCTCCATCAGCACCCTGACATTATACATTAAGTAACTCAATATCAGCCAACACAGTACTAACTGAACATGATGCCAAACATTTAGCTGCTAGTCAATGAAATTGTTTCAATTTTTCTAACCTCATCCAATGTGTAAAGTCCTGTGAAAGTGCTGCATATCCTGTTGAACACCTCTTCATCTGATATAAACCTATTGATGAAATGAAATGAAACCACAAAAATAAACTGGATATCCTAACAACCTCCTCCTTTCCTTATTTAATATTACACAGACGATAATTAAGCAAGGCATTTTGAGTTATTTTGACCATCGACAAAATTACTGTTAAACTGAAGGAAATCTGAAAATAATACTTTACAAAGATAGAAAAACACCAAAGAGATAATAATAAACCATAAAGGAACAAGGATGGTTAAGGATGGAGAAGATTAACACGGATTACAAACAATGAAATTGAAAAATTTAGGCTAAACTTTTCAAGCCGTTCAACCGTGACTGTGCTGCCTTAAAACGTGTCCATAAAAAAGAAAAGAAGTCATCACACCAACACACCTCTCAAGTTTTCCTGGTGAAGCTAACACTTGTTGAACTTTCTTTGTACCGGCAAGATGAACTGCAGCTGATGGACATTTGATAGCTTTTGAACGTTCCAGCATTAACCTTGTCTTCCAATCCTGTGTAAAAAAAATACCTTGGATATCAGTATATTTAAACCATATCATAATGATAAACTCCATACTCAAGACCTTGGGCACAGTTTTTCCCAATATGTACCTCCTGGCTGGCAAATAACTATGTAAGTATGGACAGCATAGAATGCAATTATACCGTTTAATGGATATCCTCACCTTGTGAACAGCTGATGCAATGGTTGCTGAGAATAATGCTGATTTCATCTGGTGACTTTGAGACTTTGCTAGCTAGAGCAGTGTTTTTATCTCGGAGCCCAAGACTTTAGACCTTTGAAAATTTGGAGTTTCTTATGTTGTTTAAGCCTGAGTATATGCATTACACCAAGCTGGTTGGTTTTATTGTCATACCTACCGTGTCTGATTGATAATCATCTGGATCATAACCAGATCTGAAGTATACCACAGCAATCTCATGTCCATCTCTAGAAATCATCAAAACATGGTTTAAATGGAACTGGTCCACCACTAAATAATGCATGATAAATAAAATACATTCACAGTAATTATTACTGAATAAGAACTACAGTGCTCAAAACCAAACATGCCAACATTCCTACTTTGTAAGCATTGACTGTTCAAGAACATGCTTTCTTATGACCAGGAGACCCTGTTGTTATTATTCAGTTTCTTTAATCATAGAAAACACTAAATGTCTAAGTCAAGGGTTATTTCATTAGCTGAAAGTTCTCTGACTTGTGCTCTTTGCATGCTAATCCTTCTTTGAGAGAGCATAGCTTCACAGCAAAACAGAAAGCAAAGGCTATGATAGAGCAAAACATACAAACAGTACATACAAAATGGCTTAAGGAGTTGAAGTAAATTATAAGGATCTCCTAATAGGACAAGTACAAAAAAACTGATTACTACTTAATTTTCTAAATGAAGCACAGTTTGTGTGCACAAGGTATAGACACTTACACTATCAGTGTTTTATCATCTTTTAGTTGTCCTGTCCTGCTTATGTCATTGAGGGTTTTTCTTATCATTCGAGCTGACGGATGGCTGAAATGTAATCGACAAAAAACAGTGTTATCAATATCAAAAAGCTTTCCCTAATAGTTTATGGCACAATATTATAAGGAACAACATAACTGAATATTAAGTAAATATTACTAGCAAATGAAACTAGATTAATGACATCTGCAGTTTTCATGGTGACAAGCACAAAATAAAATACACAAACATAGATTAGTTAAGATAAGACACTACAATAAAGTGGCCTGAGTATCTTAAAAATTATTGTTTATAATTTATTGAAAGGCTTTCACACAAAAAGGTTATACATTGCTCATTGAGCTAATTTTTGGCAGACTGACTTGTTTTGACATGAAAAGCATTGTTCCATAATAGTTGTTTTTGTTGATTTGCAATACTTTTTGAGAAATAACATATGCAAAATCTTTTTTAAAAAAGTGCTGTTCAAGCTGCTAAAAAGTAACCATTCAAAATCCAGTGACCTTCAAAGGATTCCCTCCTAAAGAAGCCATTAAGGTTTTTTGGATAAGTTATTTCTCAAAAACAAAGCACAACTCAGCAAAAAACAATTACAGAACTATGCTTTTCATGTCAAACCAAGTCATTCTGCCAAAAATTAGATGGATAGATCCTACAAAAAAGGAAAATCGGCCCAAAAAGAGATTTATGCCCTTTTTGCCTGGAAGCCTTCAATTTAATTAAAGTACCGAGGTTACATTATGTTTTGGTAAAGGCACAGCATACTACAGCAACAGCAGAGTAGTGTGGTGATGTGAGATTTAAATGCTACTTACACTTGTCTCATGAGGTGTTGCACCCATCTCTGATCAAATCTGTTTCGCTCACTATCTGATATTACCATCATTGCCACTGCACTAAATGAGATGCAAAGGAAAAAAATACAAAATCTCATCAAATTAATGCGTGGTTTCAATAAGCATCAGCCATTGTCGACTGGCCACCTGGTTTGAGCATTAGCAGGGGAAATTTTTTTTTTTCAAAGGAAGATCAGCTCCTAAATGGTTTTTCCTGCCTGTGGAACCAGTTGCCTTCCAGATGAAAATGGAGCCCCTTTATGTTACAGTACATCAGCAACTTTAAATATTTTTAAACATCCTTTTTTATACGCATAATTGATAAGTGGAACAATCTGCCGAAGGAAATTGCTGAGGCAGAAAATTCGAATATTTTAAGAACAGACTGAGATGTCACCTTACAGATTTTTTCTAGTGAACGCTAAGTTCTTTTACTGTGTGATTATATATATATAAAGTCATGATTTTAAAGAGTTGTAAATAATTTATTTCTAATGTATTTTATTATCAGGAGATAAACTAGAAAGGGATAACCTCTTTTATCTCCTTTTCACTTTTTGTATGGATTTGTGAATAAGGGTTAAAAAATGTTTTGGTTCTCACTGAGTTTCTGTACATACCTTTCATTTCCATAAAGCTTCCAAGCATCAACTAGGCCTGTTGCTATACCTAAGGCTGATGTATTCTCAGGGAGCTGGAAAAAGAATTAAAGAGGCTGGTTAACTTGCAGGCTACTCAATAACTCTATGCAAATCATGTTTGACACAAATAACAATATATCACAAAACAACAGTAAAATACTGCTTGACTCTTCCTTAGATACAATAGGCCATTTTTGAGTTCTCTTGTGCCTCTGTGTCAAAATGAGTCAAAGTGTGAAACCTTTAATGAGTTGTGCGTGCAGTTTCTTTTTCATGCAAATCAGTCATTTTCCATAAGAATGGTTTCACACTTAGACTTGCATTGAAACAGAGGCACAAGGGAACTCGGAAATGGCCTATTAAAGTTTTTAAATTGTTGTTAACTTTACACAAGCAGTGCATGCTGAGAACTGTGTAGCTGATGCCCTTTGCACCTGTTGCACACCTACATGTATGGCCATGGTACAGATTAGGCATGTTACATGTATGTACTGTATGTGGAGTGCTAATGCCATGAAGGGCCCATTCACTTGATCATGCCTACTGATTGAGAGATCTCCTTTGTATATTTAAAAAGGCAGTGTGGTCGAGTGGTTTAGGGCACTGGATCTGAAATCTGGAGGTTCCCAGTTTAAATCCTCCACCCTACTGCTATCTGAATTTGTTCTTGGTGGTCCTGAGTTCAACTCCTTGACCACATTATGTAAATATTAATAACCAAATGGTCAGCCTCCCACCAGTTGGGATTCTTAATAATAATATTTATGTTGTATTTGGGATATTTGTTTGTTTATTTACAGTGTCCTCAATAAGCATAACAGTGCTACTTAAATTAAGTACCGGGAGGGGCGGAGGGTACTCCCTATAATGGCCTAAATGGGGAGGCCCTGCCCGAAAGGGGTACCTTTTTCAGGCTTCAGGTATAAAAAAGGGTAGGCATTTCACAAGTTGAGGTATACAAAAGGGTAGGGAAATCGGTCATTTAGGTATTTCAAAGGGCCTTTAATTATAATTTTTAAAATAGACACCCCTGGAGGTTGTATAAGTTCATTTATTAAGCACTACATAAAAACAAGAACAAGACTTCCTAAAATAGGTATGTGAAAAGAGTACCTTTTTTCAATGAAAGGTATATAAAAGGGGTACTTTTTTTGCCAAAATTGCATATGAAAGGGAAAGGGGTTGGACCTCGGAGCGGAGCCTCCCCATATAAAACTTAGACTAAAGTATTACTTTCATATTATTTTCTCATGATTTTGTGTAGTTTAAGATTACTTATTGACAAGGTCAAAACTGAAGGACAGACAATGTAAACAGAAAACCTCACCAAAAAGTTATCAAACTGAAATCAAAATTCTGGGCAAACTTAACCATACTTCAAAACAACCCACCCAACAT
>JAHPZR010011522.1:15000-42500 GCA_019787425.1 Platygyra sinensis | reverse complement strand
AGTGCTCAGAAGTAGCTGAATTTTGGCATGTGGGCTTTGTTTTACCTGAGAAACATTGCTCTGAAGTTTGTTTCGCAGGGTCTCTCTTCATTGTCTAGAAATAACATATGCAAATCTGACTCAGATTTCCAAGCGGCATCTTTTGGAGATCTATTGTTGAACAAAAAACAAAAGAAACCTTTTGTTTGGCTAAAGGATGAAGTCACTATAACGCAATGATTTCTCACTTCTGCTCCGTTAGTTCAAGTGGAAAAGCACTGAACGAAGCTGATTCGAATTTGTTTTGTCGTGACACTCGAGGGCTCGATTCGAGGTCGGTGATATCTTTTTTTTTTTTTCGTTCTGTTTTTCTTCCTCTTTCAAAAACCTTCTCCGTGTCTTTTGTAATTTAATTGCCGTTTTTACTGTTAGGGATCTGGGATGACAGGTTTTTTAGGTGCCATTGTCAGTGACATACGCTTTTGGCGCGCAAAGCGATAACACGAAGTCAGAGCTGGCTTACCTGTTAATTAAGCAGAGTTTGCTCGTTATTTCCACCGATATTCGAAGCTTATTTGAGGAATATTTGCGCCTGCCTGGTAGGAGATTTGGCATCATTAAGCCTTTGACCCTCGTTAAGTCACCCAGCATTCCTTAAAGAACCGAGGAGTGTTTTTGTTCCGAGATCATGGTTCAAGTCTGCCGTTAACTTAGCCAATGAAGAACAAGTGAGCCAGGCGGTAGAGTCTAGAAATGCTTCTTCCAAAACAAAGCATCCGTCCTGGACTTATGGCTCATTTGCCAAACTTCGGTGTGTGTCAGTTTTGGAAATTAGAACAGCTTTCGAGACTCTTATTGTTTTCTTGAAATCAGCGATCCAACAACCTTCGCTCCAAAAATTTCTGGCCAGGGATATCCCATAATAATCTTTCATATGTAAAGCGCCATGAGCATTGTGTGCGTGACTTAGCGTTACTCAGACATGGCCGGGAACTGGCGAGAAAGGCCGGGCAGCAAAGTCCTTGAAATTTGACCTGTACCGAGTGTTAAGGTGAAAAGTTGTGCTAAAGTAAACAGATTCAAAGCCATTTTATGGCCCAAACAGAAGCCAAAGACAAATCGCAGGTGGGTTAAATTGGCAAGCAAGCGTTCCGTGAGTGTGTATCATGGATTTCCAAGCAGATGATTACTTTGAGTTGTGACAGGATCGAGCCTGCCGCGAAGAAAAAACTGAAGACAAAGAACGCCTGATCGCAGGTTAGGAAGAAAAAAACTTCAGCTCAAATGTAAGTTTTGCTTTGTATTTCAGGGTTCCTTTGCTGATAAATTTTCTGTTTCATACACTTTCTTTCGGCATGAGCAGCATGTTAGCTTAAGGCTTCCTCTTTGTGTGTTGTCAGAAATCATCATTTCATGGAACAAGCAGTTTTTTACCAAAAAAATAATTTCACGTAGAAAATTTAATCATTTAAGTCACTGACATAGCCGATTTGCAAAACGTTCAGCCTCTATCTCTAGGTACTATTCATTGACTTGATTTTTGCATCGATTCGTGCACTAGATTTCCTAAGTCGAGATTGTTTTCCTTGGCCTAACACTGCGCTAACACTAACATATCCTGACCTAAGGTATCATGGTAGGTGGATTGACAGTGTTTGGAAATCGCGCTCTTACCCTGGCGCTTTGAAAGAAAACCCCATCAACCTATACATTTTCTGAAAGCTTAATAGTTATAGAATATAATCATATGTTAGAAATTTTCTAAAAAGTTATTGTCGCAGTGAAATAAAAAGAAATACCCAGAAACACTGCTTTGCTTAAACTGGTTCGCTTCCGCGCGTGAATCATCGGAGCGGCGCGGATTAACATCGGAAATGTTTTCTCACACATCACCCTCAAAAAGGGTGTCGGCGATTTTCCCGATGTGGTTTGGTTTTTTTTCTACACCCTCCTAAAGTTTGATGTTCTGAACGCGGGTGTTTCCTTCCACTAAAGAGGCCATAACTCTGAAACGGAAGTGAAATTAAACAAAGTCCGACACCCTTTTTCGAAGGAGGTAATAGGGAACATACCTGCCGATTTTCAGCCAATTCCATTGGAAGACACGCGTAAATGAACTAAAAATGTTCATCCTTATATGCAGTTTTGTTTTATCGAGAAAAAGACGAAAAACCTTTTGCGAGATCGGTGTGATAAGGTGTTAAAAATCCCCTCCGCGCTGACAGATGTCGGCATGGGTCAGTTTACCAAAACAATGGGTCCTGACAACTTGAAATAAACAGACGTCTACGGTGCAGTGAAATCGTCCCAGAAGCGAAAAACTACTTTGGGTTAAACAGGTTTGTATTTAAACTACCGTGATTATTTGTCGGCGGCATTGGTATTATGTTGTTCGAGTTTAGACTTCTTCGTTCTCCAGACATTTTCTGAAACCATACATGCCTGGTGAAGCCAAAAAGAGGAAATTTCGAGGTCTATATCGTCTACAATCTGTGCTTGACTCGATCTCTCGCTGTGGAAGTTTCGGAATCGCGTCCGTTCTCCAACAAATTTCGTGCGACTAGCACTTGTTGTATTTTGACCTTCAGCTTCATTGACGGGATTTGTGTCCGAGAGTTCAACCATTCTTCTAAGTTTAAAACAATGCGACCCACAGTCGTTCAGATCAGGAGCCAAAGATATTTTTAACCTGCGATCAGGCGTCCCTTACATTTTTTATCACGGCGGAAAATATAAGGCGACAAAAAATATAAGGGACGCCTGATCGCAGGTTAAGATATTGTTCGACGCTGAACTTGCTGGTTCCACCAGATTTTCGCCTCTTCGGTTTCTTCGGAGACGAAAATGGGCAAGAAGTTTTCGTGCGAGTTTTCGTCCTGACATAAAGAAAAGTTGAGAAGAACGAAAGCTTGACTTGCGATGAAACAACCAGATCGAGAACGGTTTGCGTGCGCAAATAAAATATCACCACCGCAATTCGCATTACATGTGACAACTGGCGGTGAATTTTAATTAGAGCTGTCAATGCGCCGTAAGAGATTTAATGAGATTCAAAAACAGTTTTTCTCTTTATCGTAAAAAGTAAAAAAGCTTTTTTCTCCATTCTTTCTGCAAATTGTTGTTCTCAGTCTTCTCAATTTGAACAGCGAAAAAAAAAATTTTCGCATTTTTCTTAAAAAATCCACCTACCATGATGCCTTAACTCTAACCTAAGCCGAAGCGCTAACCCTAAGCAATAACTTTAACCTTGAGCGCTACCCCTAAACCTAACAGGAATACAAACCCTAACCTTGTTCCGTAACCCTAACCTTCAACATTAACCCTAGTTTCGAGCAGTAACCCTAACCCTAACTCTAATAAAACTGGTAACTCTTAACCCTAGGAGTTAAAGTCAGCATTTGAAAAAAACTTAAAAGAGAAACAACGCTAATAGTATTGTGTAACAAAGCAGTTCCAAAAGACGCGGATTGTGACATGCAAGTGTTTTAGCATACTTTATCTCTGGAATACGCAATAGAAACGAGGGGATATAAATGCAAGGCAGTTTTCTACGGGTATAAACAAATTGGCATGCGAAGTTTGGAGCTGTGTTGGCCATGTTCAATTTCAGCGAAAAATCTAGCGGACATTCTTGCATGTGGCCTTTCAACTGAGCTTACATGTTGTGTGAAATGAACTTTTCACGGTTCTCTAAGGGAAATCAAAGTCCTTGGGTGGCACGATAATGTGAAGTCAAAATTTCAACTGTCTGTAAATAACCTGGAGTCAACATTGTCTAAAGTTAGCGCATTGCGTAAAATTAGCATTTGCCTGTAATTTGAGTGAAATTAACGTCTTTGCGGTCGAGCACGTTAACGTGAAATCAAAATTCTAATAATTTTTACCTCAAATCAGCATTTTTTCAAGGTTGCACGCTGCAAAAGGTCAATATTTTGTGGGATTTTAAGTGAAATTACTGTCTTTGCAGTCACGTGTTGGCGTGACAACAAATACAAGTTTTGGCACACGTAATATCTCGAAAACGAAGAGCAAACCAGCGAAAAAAAATACACAGTGATGTTTTTCAACTGATATGAAGCCCAGATGCAAAAATTCAGCTAATTTTGAGCACTTTGAAAATGGCCAAAAAATCTGGGGACGTTCTTGCACGCGGCCTTTCAATTATTAATAGTACTTTTGAAAATCAGCCTGTGTGCTTGAAAATTACCAGCAAATGTGAGAAATAATGAGCTGTGTAACATGAATTTTGAACTTGGCAAATGTGCTATAAACTTGAGCTGTCACACAATATGCCATCAAAGGTCATCAAATCATCGTTAATGGTGCAACCTCAACTTGCTAACAATAACACAAGGATACAATTAATCCACAGGAAAATAGTGGCCTGTTTCATTAAGTTATTCTGTGTAACAACAATTAACAACAACATCTCTTATTTAAGTGGGAGGTGCGGTGGCCTTATGGTTAGTGCGCTCGTGCCCGGAGCAAGCGGGCCCGGAGCAAGCTGGCGGGGAACACTGTGTTGTGTTCTTGGGCAAGACACTTAACTCTCACAGTGCCTCTCTCCACCCAGGTGTATAAATGGGTTCGGGCAAATTGTTGGGGAAAACCAACAAATTGCAGGGAAGTGACCTGCGATGGACTAGCATCCCGTCCAGGAGGAGTAGAAATACTTCTGGCCGCTTCATACTACAGAAACCGGGATAAACTCCGGCAGCTTTGAGCCATTCTAGGCTCAAAGGCTTCACTCTCTTATTTAAACATGGTGGGTTTAAAAGCTAATAAGCTTATGGGGCCATTTAAAAAATGTTTACTTAATAGTACAATAAAAAATTAAAAACTGCCCAAAAAATATACATGTGAATAAAATCAATAAACCGGGAATAAAAGACAAAATCATTGTCAATTTGGCGACCTGTTTGTGGTGACTTGATCTTCACTAAAGTTCAAGTTTCTGAGGGCAGGAAACTTTTTTGTCTGTAAATTTTCAGCTGTTGAATCGCAGAGATAATGATATAGCACAGGCATAGAATGTGTGCATAATCTTTGATTATTACTAGTTTTAAGGCTGGTAAAAATAGGGGGTCCATGATAGGGAATATGGACCAGGTCCATAAAGGGGGGTCCATGGACCCAGTCCACTGAGAAGGTCCATGGACCTGAGGTCCATGTTTTGTTCTTTCCCCGTAAGGAGAACGTAACGCATTGTTAAAGTGTAAAAGTTATGCAAAGCATTAAAGTGCCACTACGACGAAATTTTTCGAATTCATTGTTTTTGCATTTTCTGAATCTTTAAGTGGTACTTACTCACCTGTCCAAGCCGTTTTGTCCAACAAGCGCGGGAAGATGTTTTTTTTTCACGGTTTTTCCCGAGAATTTTTCGTCCGCCAACCCCATAAGGCCTTGCTGCTTTGTGACGTCATACTCCTAACCAACTAGGCTCACATGGCGAATTTTTTTATAACATCTCTATGTAGTTCGCAGTTAACTGGTTTCGCAACGTGAATCTAGCGCTCTATTCCAATCGAATCATGCCCGATCGCTGTGCACTACACGGATGCAGCAATAGATCAGATATGGATGCAGGTATTTCTGCTCATTTTAGTCCTACAATAAAAAGTGAGCGAGATACATGTAAGTGGTTGAGATTCGTGCACACTGTACTCACCGTGCGAATTTCAACTCGAGCGGAAAGTTTGTGGCGGGTGTCAAGTCCATTTCGCGGAGGAATGTTTTTCAAGAGCGTTTCATATGGAAGGCTGTCGTCGTGGGCTTATTCCTCGCTCAATTCCTACAATATGGAAGATCGAGCCAGGGAAACAAACGACAACAACGCAAGGTAAGCGTTGTTTAATTTTATCTAAGCTTCAGTATTGTGTCAGCCATGAAGTTTTCTTTTTCGTAGAAGTATCCTATATTTTAAGTCCCAGACATATCTGCGATTTGTAAATATATCTACAAGTAACTCATCAAGTTTAGGATTGTTCATATCGCCACACTATTGTATTTTAGTTTTTTATCCGTTCTGTTTATTCCAGTCATGTGGCACGCTTGTAAGGTGCTGGTTTACCGAAGAACCTTTCAATGGTTTCCAAAATTCCCAAATCAACCGTGAATAATTTACTGTTTTTTTTCTCAAACACAGGTTTCTGTATCTACTTCGCATTTAGATCATTTATAAATGAACTGTAACAGATCTCACAGTTACCAGAAGTTTCATCCCCAGAAGCTGGCCACTCGGTAATTTAATGGGTTTTTAGATGAAGGGCACCCTTCACGTCATGTAATCTGGTAATTGCTGTTCTTTTCGCTGGATAGAGACAATGTTGTGAGCGAAACTCGTTTTCATTAGAGCGTTTTGCTGTGTACATTTCCGTTGACCTAAAATAAGCCCCACAGTTTTGTACCCATTGCAAAATCTGTTTGAATAAAATGGCAGTTTCAACTCAGTTTCCCAAGTGTGGTATACTGAATCAGTTTCCTGTTCCTCACCTTGTGCACCTTGATAAATATGCTGGACACATGCATAATTTTACAGGTAGTGTAAATTGTTGGGATTTTTAGGGGGGGCAAGGTTAAGCCATTTTATCTTGCAACAACAATGACGAGGGAGGGGTGTCTATTTTAATCAACTATACACCTAATTGCAACATTCAAGAAATGAGGGGTGGCAGCATCTTTAAAATAATCCCTCAGTGTGTTACCTATAGAGCTTTAAAAATTCAATGACTTACCAGGCCTGGAAAAAGAAGATCTATAATTCCAGGACTTCCCATGTTTCCCATCACCCATGCAAACCCCGATCAGTGTCGCTTAATTTTATTTCCCTTTTTTTTTCTTTAAATTCATCCAGGCCTTGTTGACATTGCAATTCGATGCATTTTTAAACAGGAGGGCTAAACAGAAAACAGAGAATACTGTGACATTATCTCATTTTTATCAAAATGAGTTGAATAATATAACGGAATACAATCAATCACACAGTCAATGTTAACATTATTGAATTGCTGTGGTGTACTGTGGAGACCCTGAGTAACATGCAGTACACTCCCCAAGTAATATATTTAATTTCTGGCACTTTAGCCAGTTGGAGGTTCTGATAGGATTTCATAACTAGTCTATAAAAGCCAATTTCATTGCTGATCTTTGAGGAAGAATATTACTACAGCTGTAAGCAAGCACCCCCTACATATTCGGCACCATATATTTTGGTTGTTTAGGGTCTAAAATTAACTTTTTTAACTTTCGCTACAGCTTTCAACTTAATGAAACCTTTCCACCACATGCTAGTGATGTGCAGTCACCAACAGTTTTCCTCTTTATGGCAATGGCAGTCAAGATGAAAAGTCTGCTATTGGAAAAGGGGTCTGAATTTTTTGTCAGTGTAATTGCTTTGGCCAAAAATCAAACTTAACACTAATTGGGAATGAGATAAATATATGGCAGTGGCATAGTCCTGAATATAGTTATTCCCCCACTGGTGACCAGTTGTAAAATTCTGATCAGTGTGAACTTATACTAGTCATCTTTTTCAACTTCTGCCATTCTTTCATGATGTCTGTCAACCTCCATGCAACATCTGCATTCTTCATGCTGGTCAACGAACTCCAGTGAACAATTTATACACTTGCAACTATAAACATAACCTTACATACCTGTATGGGTAAATTCAAAATAACATTTACAGTTGACACCAAAAACAAACATAAATAAACTTGAAATACCTAAGAACTAAAAATACCACTTCGATCTTTTTTTATTTTTGGTAATTGACAAAATTACAGAAGTTTTAATCGTGCAATATCTTGAAAACAGACATTTTCAAAAACGGTGAAACAGATCAAATTATCCAACATAACTTCACGCCTGATAACTTTTTTCAAAATAATCTGTTTGAAATTTAGCTCTTTTTACAGAAATGTCAAAAATAGAGGCATTGATAAAAGCAGAAAGAAACGAAACGAAGAAACCAAATAAAATACCAGTCTGTCTCGTCAGCAAATCGACTTATTTACAGTTCCTGTAAATACTTATTAACCTTGAACCTGTTGGTAATTGATTAGGTGTTTGGGGAGCTAGTATAGGGAAAAACTGTTGTTGGGACTTTTTTCCTTTTTGTATCACACAACATACTTACATGTACTTCGGTGAGGAATAAGGCCTCCCTTAATCTTTAGCAATTGATTGCGATCTGGTGCACTGTCCCTCATTCCATCTACAAGAGATACTTTGAACATTTCAACCTGTCTTTGGTTGTGTAGAGTATTCTAAACTTCACCACTCAGAGCTACTGTGTTCATTTTATGAATCAGATTGTGGAAATGAAATGCTCGGGTATCAAGAACTAGCAAAAAATATTGTCGTACTACAGTGACTGCTTTTCCTGTTTTGTTGAAAGCAGAAAGGTAGGTTCCCATTTGGGTACTTTAATTTCTGCGAAATTGAAGTCAAGACTATAGGCATAATGATAAATACCACAGTGTAGGCTGGCTGCTATGTGCTTCCTGCAGCCAGCTTCTCTGTTTGCTATTTGCCTGAATGGTTTTAAAAAAATTGGCAAAATCAGCTGCTTACTCTATCAATTGAAGAGTTCGGTGGAAAAAGGGCATTAGGTACAAAACTGTATTTTATGCAAACTGAACTTTGTCAAAAACTCTCAAAATTTTGCATGCAGTTTTGTTTAGGTGCATTAAACAATGTTCTGTATGTTTTCTTGCTGAAGTTTGCTTCATTTTCAAAACATTGCGTATGCAAAAAACCTGTATTTGTTGTCACGTCAGTACGTGACTGCAAAGATGATAATTTCACTTAAAATCCAGTTAATGTCACAGTTCCGCTTAACTAACTTAGTTTTACCGTGAGACCTAATATAATTCATAAAGAACGTAGACACGTTTGGTGTAAATAGGGGGATCACCGCTCAGTGGTTGGCACAACAGACAACTTCCCATTGCGTGACAATTTAAAGGCACTACGAGCTGCAAAGCAGCAACGCACCATGACAGATAACAACAAGCACCACGAGCTGAAGCTTAAGCCGGCCACGCACTATAGTGTAGCAAAATCGGCTCGAACCTAAAGCCAGCAACTCGCAAAAGTATACAAAAACGCCGACCAATGAAGCCTCACTTATCTCCCCAGCACTGCTGGATGGGACAAGAGTATTGGCAGCTAGGTTGAAAAGCCTAAAACTGAGAACGTAAACAAACATAAACAAGCTTGGGGAAGTCGCTGTGCAGACTTAACCGAACCGAAGCTGAGAGAGGTGACCCAGTTTATTGAGAATAACAAGAACAAAGGCCCTCAAGGGAGGGAGGGAGGGAATTGAAATAGAGTTTCACTAAAATGTGAGCAGTAGCTTAGGCAAACCTAAGAAAATATAACTTTGGACCTTGAACATGGTCTTTTATAGCTAGACAGAGCCTGTGGCTCAAACCAATGAAAAAACATGTACCAATTAGCAAGGCAGTTGAACCTTAAAAAATGTTGATTTTAGCTGAAAATCCTTAAAATTACTAATTTCCGGTTATCGTGCGACAGCTAAGACAGTAATTTCACTCAAATTACAGTCAAATGTTGACTTTACGCGATTTCACGTTAAAGGATATCTATTTAAGGAGATCTATTTCACTTAGGAAACAACAAAATGTTAACTGCCAACAACTTATAGCTCAAAAACGTAGGGCTAACAGATTAACAGATTATAACCCTTCTGTGCAACATACAGGTCTCCTTACATCTGCATAATATGGCCCCTGATCCCCAGAAGTTTAAATGCTACAAGTCATGCCAATTTGAAGTAAAATTAACGCAACCTTAGGATCACAGAACTTAAGTATGTTTCAATTGATTGCTTCTTGTTGGCCATTACTATGTTGGAATAAAAAAAGAAAAAACACACTCTGTAATTCGTTAAAGTGTGATTTAATAAGTCTTGTCTTAATTGTCGAGCCAAACTTGATCAAAATGCATGCCAGGAAGGTTCTTTTACACCTCGTGTGCGGGTAAACATGATATGGCAGATGGTACAAGACAAATTTTAAGGAAAAAAAATGCTCCGTAATTAGTTAAAGTGTGATTTAATAAGTCTTGTCTTGTCTTTTCTTGTCCTGCCGAACATGGTCAAAATGCATGCCGAGAAGGTTCTTTTACACCTCGTGTGCGGGTAAACATGGTGGATGATACAAGACAAATTTTAAGAAGTCTTAAAGCAGTTCTCACTTTCCAAACTTTGATGCTAGCAATGCTTGGCAAATGGGCCACAACTCATGACGGTTTTTTTCTTGGGCAAGAACTGCTCTTGGACTTTGCTGCCTGGATCGACCTGACTTCGAACGCCGATAACTTGCTCTTATATCACAGCAGTTGTGTTTGAAGTTACAGGACACATTTTGCTTCTTACGGATTTATCAAGGCTTTATGATGCCTATCAACCACCAGGCAGGCTACAAGGTACTTAAAACAATGCATAAGATATAATAGTCGACAGAGCTGTAATGCGTCACATCTCTTTTCTGTCCGAACGGCATTTGCTTTGATTTGCGTGTTGTGTAGACCCTCACGTCACAATAACCTGTCTAAAAGATCTGTTTCCAGATCCCAGCTTTAGAAGGAATTTTTTTTTGAATAGGTATCTTGATTTTCGAAAGAAGTAAAGGAAGAGACCAAAAAAAAATTGACTTACCTCGTATCGAGCTGGTGTCGCGGCAAAACAAATACGAATCTGGCCTGTTCAGTGCCTTATCCACTTGTGCTAACAAAGCAGTAGTAAGAGATTAAGGTATTATAGTGACTTTATCACTTAGCGAAACAAAAGGTTTCTTTTGTTTTTCATTCAACAAAATTAATGGTCCTCAGAGGATTCCCTTGGAAAAATGTGTTTTTTCGCGTACGTAATAATTTTATCTGAAATAGGAAGCAAACTTGAGGGAAAAACATGCAGAACATTGTTTAAGACATGTAAACAAAACTGCATGCGAAATTTGGAGCGCTTCTGGCAAAGTTCAGTTTTGAGTAAAATACATAATGCTCTTTTTCCACCAAACCCTTCAATTACATTGTCTACTTCAAACTTTGTGACAACAGTAACAAAGCTCTGTAAGGATCTTAGAGAGAATACAAGTGAAGACTTAGCTGGGTGAGATTTAGGATCTGGAACATCTTTCTGTCTCTTTAATCTACACAAAAAATGCCACTGATTTTGGTCTAGGCTTGCATTCATTTCATAATTATGAGGATCTGGTAGAATGGATCTAGGATAAACAGTGACTGGGGACCTAAACAAATAAGCCCCAACTCCCTTAAGTCCCCTTCCCTCTGTGTCCGAGTCATTCTGAAAAATCTGTTTTGATTTCTGTTAATTGGTGGAAGCCAGTATTGATCTGTATGGCCTAAGAATGTAATTTATTGTTATACTTGCTAAGAGAACTTGCATGTATGTCCAATTTATTAACCGCATAGCCATAGGCAGGCACGGTTCATGGTTTTGCTTTGGTTTATTTTTCACCGCACAGCCGTAGGCATGCGTGGGTCTTGCTCTGCAAGGGGTTTATTTTTTTTTAGTTTTGTCAGTGACCAGACGCAGACCTCCGCTCGGCCAAGTCTTAGTCGGGACTTTGAATCACACAACCTGTAATGTTTCTTCACCAAAAGCTTTTGAAACATTAATACATGAAAATGTTACACATATTGTTGTCTTTATTGCGTTTGAAATATATTTTCTTTTGGTTTTATCAACTACGGCTGATGGTGCAATCGGCAACAAGGGGTAAACAATTCGTGTGTAGTCGTTGTCAATTGTGCTACAGATTGATCAATTGATTGCGTGTCTATAGTCATCAGTGAATCAACAAGGACTGCTTGCAGACAAGAAACATGAAGGTAGATGTTCGGGTGATTATTTTTTCTTTACTTTTTATGAAATACATTTTTCTGGCTTTATCGAAGCGTTGGATTCGAAGGGAATATTACGTTACGTACGCTAAAAAAGGTACTACATCAGCCACATACAGTACCGGACAGAAGTAACCTAACACTGAACGTGTTACTGGAACACAAATAGAACGCGAAATAGAACGCTGCGGGAACGCCAAAGGAACGCCAAAATTTCTGGTGAGCTGGAGCGCGTTCTGAACAAGAACGCGTTCTATTGAGAACGCGATAACGCGTTCCATTGAGAACGCGAGAATGCGTTCCATTGAGAACTGAGTTGTGGTTCGTGCAGAGACTGTAATGTTATTGCAGCGTGCTAACAAAATTCTTTGAAGTTCTGTCGAAGCAAGTTCATCGTTTCCTTCATTTCTTTGTCAATTACGTTAAGTTTAAGTTTCAGTTTTCGTCCTTTGCGTAATCATAGCGCGCTGGGGCCAAATAAACTACTTCAGAATGGAAGATCAAGGTGTACTGAGTCATCAAACTTTTCAATACGATCGGTGCGCTCACTTTCAAGTGAGTTTTACTTACCGACCGAAGATTTATAGCCGGGATTTAAAGCAGCTCCTGGACTTCCGTAAAGAAAAATAGTAATGTAAAACATTATTTCGAAGATGAATTCGACCTTTCCTTTCCTCTCGTATGCGGACGCGGACACTTTTGAAAAATGAAAATTGGATTTTTCTTTGTTTACGCTCTCTCGTAAGCGGACACATCATGTACGTAATTGACTCTTGGCAATGAAATTTGTCTTTAATTTGCAATAAATCACAAAAATATGATCTTTAACAGAGCAACAGAACAACGGGGATCGCTTTTTACAAATTTCAATTTGTCCGAGGCAAGCAAGCTGTCCGTTCGTTGCTATTTTTGTCTACGCAATAAAATACAATTAACACCCGCTAATTAACTCTCCGTAAGCGGACATCCACCCTATTTTTCTTTGGTGTCCGCTTACGGGAATAATTCTCGTAAGCGGACAGCTCTACTAACAGACACGTTTTTCAATTCCCGAGGGTGTCGCTACGAGAGAGTTGACTGTATTTAATTTACGGCGACTTCCGCAGTTTGTTTGTTTAGTTTCTTCGCTTCGTTCAAATATTTTATTTCGAATCTTATTCAGCTACTACAGAATTGCTGAGAAAAGAACTAAATGGGCACTAATTTAGCACACTTGAAATATCATTTATGTCAAAATAATGGGCTCGTTTTTACGGTCTTTTTGATTTCCAACTTTTATCTTTCTTTCGCAGCGCTGTAAATATTTCGTCGCTCGGCGATTAAATTTTTGATCTCTTGCTTTCAGATTGATTTTTACATGTGTCTTTCGCTTTTATTTTCCGTTGTTGTTTTTTTTAATGTAAGCCGTTATAGTACAAGAATGAACCGCGGATTCTGATGTATTTGCTTTCGTTTTGTCCTCCGAAGTCGATAATTAACTCATTTTCGCATATTCAATTTCTCGGCTCTCGTGGGAATCAAGTTGTCGCGCGGAAAAGCATAAATAAAATTTCTTGTTTTCTGAGCAGTTTAACACATCCAATTGAGTTCTTTTTGTTGAAACATTTTTTGAATATTTTGGACCTCCATGTATTTAACTTTGAAGAAACAATGTCGTGAAATCTGATCTTGTGTCTGTGGTTACTGCGCATATGGTTTATTTTTTGTGCTTTCGCTCGCTCCTTTCGGAAAGCTCGCCTTCAGGGAAGAACTAACGAGAACGCGTTCTACTGAAAATTCTAAAGAAAATTCAGAACGCGCTCCTGCGTTCCTTCCGTTCTGAAATTTTCTTTAGAACGCGTTCTATTTTGCGTTCCAGAATGTTAGGGGAACGCCAAGGGAACGCCAAAGGAACGCTAATTGGAACGCTCCAAGAACGCGTTCCGTGTTGATTTTTCTGTTAGGTTACTTCTGTCCGGTGCTGTAATGTGCTGACGTAGCGGGTTTCACTTTCGTTACGTGACAAATAACATCCTGCTTACTTTGCAAGTTTATTTCACCAGAAGTATTGGCCATTAATTTAGTTGAACATTTGCGAATATTTCTTGTGGGATTAGGCAATTCAAGTGAATCCTTTGGCTTTTTCATTGAAGTGAGTTAAGAGATTTGAAGTCGGATTGAAAATTAAGTATTTGCTGAGGTAAACAAGAACTTGCCAGAACTTTCAGGGGAAAAACCCAAGCATTCTAAAATTAGCCGTGGATAGGCTGAACCTCGGATTGAGACGACACCGGCGCGACAATACATCAGAATCCGCGGTTCATCCTGTGTACTATAAGCGGCCGCATACAAAAAAAACAACAACGGAAAATAAAAGCGAAAGACACATTGTAAAAATCAATCTGAAAGCAAGAGATCAAAAATTTAATCGCCGAGCGACGAAATATTTACAGCGCTGCGAAAGAAAGATAAAAGTTGGAAATCAAAAAGACCGTAAAAACGAGCCCATTATTTTGACATAAATGATATTTCAAGTGTGCTAAATTAGTGCCCATTTAGTTCTTTTCTCAGCAATTCTGTAGTAGCTGAATAAGATTGAAATAAAATATTTGAACGAAGCGAAGAAACTAAACAAACAAAACTGCGGAAGTCGCCGTAAATTAAATACAGTCAACTCTCTCGTAGCAGGACACCCTCGGGAATTGAAAAACGTGTCTGTTAGTAGAGCTGTCCGCTTACGAGAATTATTCCCGTAAGCGGACACCAAAGAAAAATAGGGTGGATGTCCGCTTACGGGAGAGTTAATTAGCGGGTGTTAATTGTATTTTATTGCGTAGACAAAAATAGCAACGAACGGACAGCTTGCTTGCCTCGGACAAATTGAAATTTGTAAAAAGCGATCCCCGTTGTTCTGTTGCTCTGTTAAAGATCATATTTTGTTGATTTATTGCAAATTAAAGACAAATTTCATTGCCAAGAGTCAATTACGTACATGATGTGTCCGCTTACGAGAGAGCGTAAACAAAAGAAAAATCCAATTTTCATTTTTCAAAAGTGTCCGCGTCCGCATACGAGAGGAAAGGAAAGGTCGAATTCATCTTCGAAATAATGTTTTACATTACTATTTTTCTTTACGGAAGTCCAGGAAGCTGCTTTAAATCCCGGCTATAAATCTTCGGTCGGTAAGTAAAACTCACTTGAAAGTGAGCGCACCGATCGTATTGAAAAGTTTGATGACTCAGTACACCTTGATCTTCCATTCTGAAGTAGTTTATTTGGCCCCAGCGCGCTATGATTACGCAAAGGACGAAAACTGAAACTTAAACTTAACGTAATTGACAAAGAAATGAAGGAAACGATGAACTTGCTTCGACAGAACTTCAAAGAATTTTGTTAGCACGCTGCAATAACATTACAGTCTCTGCACGAACCACAACTCAGTTCTCAATGGAACGCATTCTCGCGTTCTCAATGGAACGCGTTATCGCGTTCTCAATAGAACGCGTTCTTGTTCAGAACGCGCTCCAGCTCACCAGAAATTTTGGCGTTCCTTTGGCGTTCCCGCAGCGTTCTATTTCGCGTTCTATTTGTGTTCCAGTAACACGTTCAGTGTTAGGTTACTTCTGTCCGGTACTGTATGTGGCTGATGTAGTACCTTTTTTAGCGTACGTAACGTAATATTCCCTTCGAATCCAACGCTTCGATAAAGCCAGAAAAATGTATTTCATAAAAAGTAAAGAAAAAATAATCACCCGAACATCTACCTTCATGTTTCTTGTCTGCAAGCAGTCCTTGTTGATTCACTGATGACTATAGACACGCAATCAATTGATCAATCTGTAGCACAATTGACAACGACTACACACGAATTGTTTACCCCTTGTTGCCGATTGCACCATCAGCCGTAGTTGATAAAACCAAAAGAAAATATATTTCAAACGCAATAAAGACAACAATATGTGTAACATTTTCATGTATTAATGTTTCAAAAGCTTTTGGTGAAGAAACATTACAGGTTGTGTGATTCAAAGTCCCGACTAAGACTTGGCCGAGCGGAGGTCTGCGTCTGGTCACTGACAAAACTAAAAAAAAATAAACCCCTTGCAGAGCAAGACCCACGCATGCCTACGGCTGTGCGGTGAAAAATAAACCAAAGCAAAACCATGAACCGTGCCTGCCTATGGCTATGCGGTTAATAAATTGGACATACATGCAAGTTCTCTTAGCAAGTATAACAATAAATTACATTCTTAGGCCATACAGATCAATACTGGCTTCCACCAATTAACAGAAATCAAACAGATTTTTCAGAATGACTCGGACACAGAGGGAAGGGGACTTAAGGGAGTTGGGGCTTATTTGTTTAGGTCCCCAGTCACTGTTTATCCTAGATCCATTCTACCAGATCCTCATAATTATGAAATGAATGCAAGCCTAGACCAAAATCAGTGGCATTTTTTGTGTAGATTAAAGAGACAGAAAGATGTTCCAGATCCTAAATCTCACCCAGCTAAGTCTTCACTTGTATTCTCTCTAAGATCCTTACAGAGCTTTGTTACTGTTGTCACAAAGTTTGAAGTAGACAATGTAATTGAAGGGTTTGGTGGAAAAAGAGCATTATGTATTTTACTCAAAACTGAACTTTGCCAGAAGCGCTCCAAATTTCGCATGCAGTTTTGTTTACATGTCTTAAACAATGTTCTGCATGTTTTTCCCTCAAGTTTGCTTCCTATTTCAGATAAAATTATTACGTACGCGAAAAAACACATTTTTCCAAGGGAATCCTCTGAGGACCATTAATTTTGTTGAATGAAAAACAAAAGAAACCTTTTGTTTCGCTAAGTGATAAAGTCACTATAATACCTTAATCTCTTACTACTGCTTTGTTAGCACAAGTGGATAAGGCACTGAACAGGCCAGATTCGTATTTGTTTTGCCGCGACACCAGCTCGATACGAGGTAAGTCAATTTTTTTTTGGTCTCTTCCTTTACTTCTTTCGAAAATCAAGATACCTATTCAAAAAAAAATTCCTTCTAAAGCTGGGATCTGGAAACAGATCTTTTAGACAGGTTATTGTGACGTGAGGGTCTACACAACACGCAAATCAAAGCAAATGCCGTTCGGACAGAAAAGAGATGTGACGCATTACAGCTCTGTCGACTATTATATCTTATGCATTGTTTTAAGTACCTTGTAGCCTGCCTGGTGGTTGATAGGCATCATAAAGCCTTGATAAATCCGTAAGAAGCAAAATGTGTCCTGTAACTTCAAACACAACTGCTGTGATATAAGAGCAAGTTATCGGCGTTCGAAGTCAGGTCGATCCAGGCAGCAAAGTCCAAGAGCAGTTCTTGCCCAAGAAAAAAACCGTCATGAGTTGTGGCCCATTTGCCAAGCATTGCTAGCATCAAAGTTTGGAAAGTGAGAACTGCTTTAAGACTTCTTAAAATTTGTCTTGTATCATCCACCATGTTTACCCGCACACGAGGTGTAAAAGAACCTTCTCGGCATGCATTTTGACCATGTTCGGCAGGACAAGAAAAGACAAGACAAGACTTATTAAATCACACTTTAACTAATTACGGAGCATTTTTTTTCCTTAAAATTTGTCTTGTACCATCTGCCATATCATGTTTACCCGCACACGAGGTGTAAAAGAACCTTCCTGGCATGCATTTTGATCAAGTTTGGCTCGACAATTAAGACAAGACTTATTAAATCACACTTTAACGAATTACAGAGTGTGTTTTTTCTTTTTTTATTCCAACATAGTAATGGCCAACAAGAAGCAATCAATTGAAACATACTTAAGTTCTGTGATCCTAAGGTTGCGTTAATTTTACTTCAAATTGGCATGACTTGTAGCATTTAAACTTCTGGGGATCAGGGGCCATATTATGCAGATGTAAGGAGACCTGTATGTTGCACAGAAGGGTTATAATCTGTTAATCTGTTAGCCCTACGTTTTTGAGCTATAAGTTGTTGGCAGTTAACATTTTGTTGTTTCCTAAGTGAAATAGATCTCCTTAAATAGATATCCTTTAACGTGAAATCGCGTAAAGTCAACATTTGACTGTAATTTGAGTGAAATTACTGTCTTAGCTGTCGCACGATAACCGGAAATTAGTAATTTTAAGGATTTTCAGCTAAAATCAACATTTTTTAAGGTTCAACTGCCTTGCTAATTGGTACATGTTTTTTCATTGGTTTGAGCCACAGGCTCTGTCTAGCTATAAAAGACCATGTTCAAGGTCCAAAGTTATATTTTCTTAGGTTTGCCTAAGCTACTGCTCACATTTTAGTGAAACTCTATTTCAATTCCCTCCCTCCCTCCCTTGAGGGCCTTTGTTCTTGTTATTCTCAATAAACTGGGGTCACCTCTCTCAGCTTCGGTTCGGTTAAGTCTGCACAGCGACTTCCCCAAGCTTGTTTATGTTTGTTTACGTTCTCAGTTTTAGGCTTTTCAACCTAGCTGCCAATACTCTTGTCCCATCCAGCAGTGCTGGGGAGATAAGTGAGGCTTCATTGGTCGGCGTTTTTGTATACTTTTGCGAGTTGCTGGCTTTAGGTTCGAGCCGATTTTGCTACACTATAGTGCGTGGCCGGCTTAAGCTTCAGCTCGTGGTGCTTGTTGTTATCTGTCATGGTGCGTTGCTGCTTTGCAGCTCGTAGTGCCTTTAAATTGTCACGCAATGGGAAGTTGTCTGTTGTGCCAACCACTGAGCGGTGATCCCCCTATTTACACCAAACGTGTCTACGTTCTTTATGAATTATATTAGGTCTCACGGTAAAACTAAGTTAGTTAAGCGGAACTGTGACATTAACTGGATTTTAAGTGAAATTATCATCTTTGCAGTCACGTACTGACGTGACAACAAATACAGGTTTTTTGCATACGCAATGTTTTGAAAATGAAGCAAACTTCAGCAAGAAAACATACAGAACATTGTTTAATGCACCTAAACAAAACTGCATGCAAAATTTTGAGAGTTTTTGACAAAGTTCAGTTTGCATAAAATACAGTTTTGTACCTAATGCCCTTTTTCCACCGAACTCTTCAATTGATAGAGTAAGCAGCTGATTTTGCCAATTTTTTTAAAACCATTCAGGCAAATAGCAAACAGAGAAGCTGGCTGCAGGAAGCACATAGCAGCCAGCCTACACTGTGGTATTTATCATTATGGCCTATAGTCTTGACTTCAATTTCGCAGAAATTAAAGTACCCAAATGGGAACCTACCTTTCTGCTTTCAACAAAACAGGAAAAGCAGTCACTGTAGTACGACAATATTTTTTGCTAGTTCTTGATACCCGAGCATTTCATTTCCACAATCTGATTCATAAAATGAACACAGTAGCTCTGAGTGGTGAAGTTTAGAATACTCTACACAACCAAAGACAGGTTGAAATGTTCAAAGTATCTCTTGTAGATGGAATGAGGGACAGTGCACCAGATCGCAATCAATTGCTAAAGATTAAGGGAGGCCTTATTCCTCACCGAAGTACATGTAAGTATGTTGTGTGATACAAAAAGGAAAAAAGTCCCAACAACAGTTTTTCCCTATACTAGCTCCCCAAACACCTAATCAATTACCAACAGGTTCAAGGTTAATAAGTATTTACAGGAACTGTAAATAAGTCGATTTGCTGACGAGACAGACTGGTATTTTATTTGGTTTCTTCGTTTCGTTTCTTTCTGCTTTTATCAATGCCTCTATTTTTGACATTTCTGTAAAAAGAGCTAAATTTCAAACAGATTATTTTGAAAAAAGTTATCAGGCGTGAAGTTATGTTGGATAATTTGATCTGTTTCACCGTTTTTGAAAATGTCTGTTTTCAAGATATTGCACGATTAAAACTTCTGTAATTTTGTCAATTACCAAAAATAAAAAAAGATCGAAGTGGTATTTTTAGTTCTTAGGTATTTCAAGTTTATTTATGTTTGTTTTTGGTGTCAACTGTAAATGTTATTTTGAATTTACCCATACAGGTATGTAAGGTTATGTTTATAGTTGCAAGTGTATAAATTGTTCACTGGAGTTCGTTGACCAGCATGAAGAATGCAGATGTTGCATGGAGGTTGACAGACATCATGAAAGAATGGCAGAAGTTGAAAAAGATGACTAGTATAAGTTCACACTGATCAGAATTTTACAACTGTCACCAGTGGGGGAATAACTATATTCAGGACTATGCCACTGCCATATATTTATCTCATTCCCAATTAGTGTTAAGTTTGATTTTGGCCAAAGCAATTACACTGACAAAAATTCAGACCCCTTTTCCAATAGCAGACTTTTCATCTTGACTGCCATTGCCATAAAGAGGAAAACTGTTGGTGACTGCACATCACTAGCATGTGGTGGAAAGGTTTCATTAAGTTGAAAGCTGTAGCGAAAGTTAAAAAAGTTAATTTTAGACCCTAAACAACCAAAATATATGGTGCCGAATATGTAGGGGGTGCTTGCTTACAGCTGTAGTAATATTCTTCCTCAAAGATCAGCAATGAAATTGGCTTTTATAGACTAGTTATGAAATCCTATCAGAACCTCCAACTGGCTAAAGTGCCAGAAATTAAATATATTACTTGGGGAGTGTACTGCATGTTACTCAGGGTCTCCACAGTACACCACAGCAATTCAATAATGTTAACATTGACTGTGTGATTGATTGTATTCCGTTATATTATTCAACTCATTTTGATAAAAATGAGATAATGTCACAGTATTCTCTGTTTTCTGTTTAGCCCTCCTGTTTAAAAATGCATCGAATTGCAATGTCAACAAGGCCTGGATGAATTTAAAGAAAAAAAAAGGGAAATAAAATTAAGCGACACTGATCGGGGTTTGCATGGGTGATGGGAAACATGGGAAGTCCTGGAATTATAGATCTTCTTTTTCCAGGCCTGGTAAGTCATTGAATTTTAAAGCTCTATAGGTAACACACTGAGGGATTATTTTAAAGATGCTGCCACCCCTCATTTCTTGAATGTTGCAATTAGGTGTATAGTTGATTAAAATAGACACCCCTCCCTCGTCATTGTTGTTGCAAGATAAAATGGCTTAACCTTGCCCCCCCTAAAAATCCCAACAATTTACACTACCTGTAAAATTATGCATGTGTCCAGCATATTTATCAAGGTGCACAAGGTGAGGAACAGGAAACTGATTCAGTATACCACACTTGGGAAACTGAGTTGAAACTGCCATTTTATTCAAACAGATTTTGCAATGGGTACAAAACTGTGGGGCTTATTTTAGGTCAACGGAAATGTACACAGCAAAACGCTCTAATGAAAACGAGTTTCGCTCACAACATTGTCTCTATCCAGCGAAAAGAACAGCAATTACCAGATTACATGACGTGAAGGGTGCCCTTCATCTAAAAACCCATTAAATTACCGAGTGGCCAGCTTCTGGGGATGAAACTTCTGGTAACTGTGAGATCTGTTACAGTTCATTTATAAATGATCTAAATGCGAAGTAGATACAGAAACCTGTGTTTGAGAAAAAAAACAGTAAATTATTCACGGTTGATTTGGGAATTTTGGAAACCATTGAAAGGTTCTTCGGTAAACCAGCACCTTACAAGCGTGCCACATGACTGGAATAAACAGAACGGATAAAAAACTAAAATACAATAGTGTGGCGATATGAACAATCCTAAACTTGATGAGTTACTTGTAGATATATTTACAAATCGCAGATATGTCTGGGACTTAAAATATAGGATACTTCTACGAAAAAGAAAACTTCATGGCTGACACAATACTGAAGCTTAGATAAAATTAAACAACGCTTACCTTGCGTTGTTGTCGTTTGTTTCCCTGGCTCGATCTTCCATATTGTAGGAATTGAGCGAGGAATAAGCCCACGACGACAGCCTTCCATATGAAACGCTCTTGAAAAACATTCCTCCGCGAAATGGACTTGACACCCGCCACAAACTTTCCGCTCGAGTTGAAATTCGCACGGTGAGTACAGTGTGCACGAATCTCAACCACTTACATGTATCTCGCTCACTTTTTATTGTAGGACTAAAATGAGCAGAAATACCTGCATCCATATCTGATCTATTGCTGCATCCGTGTAGTGCACAGCGATCGGGCATGATTCGATTGGAATAGAGCGCTAGATTCACGTTGCGAAACCAGTTAACTGCGAACTACATAGAGATGTTATAAAAAAATTCGCCATGTGAGCCTAGTTGGTTAGGAGTATGACGTCACAAAGCAGCAAGGCCTTATGGGGTTGGCGGACGAAAAATTCTCGGGAAAAACCGTGAAAAAAAAACATCTTCCCGCGCTTGTTGGACAAAACGGCTTGGACAGGTGAGTAAGTACCACTTAAAGATTCAGAAAATGCAAAAACAATGAATTCGAAAAATTTCGTCGTAGTGGCACTTTAATGCTTTGCATAACTTTTACACTTTAACAATGCGTTACGTTCTCCTTACGGGGAAAGAACAAAACATGGACCTCAGGTCCATGGACCTTCTCAGTGGACTGGGTCCATGGACCCCCCTTTATGGACCTGGTCCATATTCCCTATCATGGACCCCCTATTTTTACCAGCCTTAAAACTAGTAATAATCAAAGATTATGCACACATTCTATGCCTGTGCTATATCATTATCTCTGCGATTCAACAGCTGAAAATTTACAGACAAAAAAGTTTCCTGCCCTCAGAAACTTGAACTTTAGTGAAGATCAAGTCACCACAAACAGGTCGCCAAATTGACAATGATTTTGTCTTTTATTCCCGGTTTATTGATTTTATTCACATGTATATTTTTTGGGCAGTTTTTAATTTTTTATTGTACTATTAAGTAAACATTTTTTAAATGGCCCCATAAGCTTATTAGCTTTTAAACCCACCATGTTTAAATAAGAGAGTGAAGCCTTTGAGCCTAGAATGGCTCAAAGCTGCCGGAGTTTATCCCGGTTTCTGTAGTATGAAGCGGCCAGAAGTATTTCTACTCCTCCTGGACGGGATGCTAGTCCATCGCAGGTCACTTCCCTGCAATTTGTTGGTTTTCCCCAACAATTTGCCCGAACCCATTTATACACCTGGGTGGAGAGAGGCACTGTGAGAGTTAAGTGTCTTGCCCAAGAACACAACACAGTGTTCCCCGCCAGCTTGCTCCGGGCCCGCTTGCTCCGGGCACGAGCGCACTAACCATAAGGCCACCGCACCTCCCACTTAAATAAGAGATGTTGTTGTTAATTGTTGTTACACAGAATAACTTAATGAAACAGGCCACTATTTTCCTGTGGATTAATTGTATCCTTGTGTTATTGTTAGCAAGTTGAGGTTGCACCATTAACGATGATTTGATGACCTTTGATGGCATATTGTGTGACAGCTCAAGTTTATAGCACATTTGCCAAGTTCAAAATTCATGTTACACAGCTCATTATTTCTCACATTTGCTGGTAATTTTCAAGCACACAGGCTGATTTTCAAAAGTACTATTAATAATTGAAAGGCCGCGTGCAAGAACGTCCCCAGATTTTTTGGCCATTTTCAAAGTGCTCAAAATTAGCTGAATTTTTGCATCTGGGCTTCATATCAGTTGAAAAACATCACTGTGTATTTTTTTTCGCTGGTTTGCTCTTCGTTTTCGAGATATTACGTGTGCCAAAACTTGTATTTGTTGTCACGCCAACACGTGACTGCAAAGACAGTAATTTCACTTAAAATCCCACAAAATATTGACCTTTTGCAGCGTGCAACCTTGAAAAAATGCTGATTTGAGGTAAAAATTATTAGAATTTTGATTTCACGTTAACGTGCTCGACCGCAAAGACGTTAATTTCACTCAAATTACAGGCAAATGCTAATTTTACGCAATGCGCTAACTTTAGACAATGTTGACTCCAGGTTATTTACAGACAGTTGAAATTTTGACTTCACATTATCGTGCCACCCAAGGACTTTGATTTCCCTTAGAGAACCGTGAAAAGTTCATTTCACACAACATGTAAGCTCAGTTGAAAGGCCACATGCAAGAATGTCCGCTAGATTTTTCGCTGAAATTGAACATGGCCAACACAGCTCCAAACTTCGCATGCCAATTTGTTTATACCCGTAGAAAACTGCCTTGCATTTATATCCCCTCGTTTCTATTGCGTATTCCAGAGATAAAGTATGCTAAAACACTTGCATGTCACAATCCGCGTCTTTTGGAACTGCTTTGTTACACAATACTATTAGCGTTGTTTCTCTTTTAAGTTTTTTTCAAATGCTGACTTTAACTCCTAGGGTTAAGAGTTACCAGTTTTATTAGAGTTAGGGTTAGGGTTACTGCTCGAAACTAGGGTTAATGTTGAAGGTTAGGGTTACGGAACAAGGTTAGGGTTTGTATTCCTGTTAGGTTTAGGGGTAGCGCTCAAGGTTAAAGTTATTGCTTAGGGTTAGCGCTTCGGCTTAGGTTAGAGTTAAGGCATCATGGTAGGTGGATTTTTAAGAAAAATGCGAAAATTTTTTTTTTCGCTGTTCAAATTGAGAAGACTGAGAACAACAATTTGCAGAAAGAATGGAGAAAAAAGCTTTTTTACTTTTTACGATAAAGAGAAAAACTGTTTTTGAATCTCATTAAATCTCTTACGGCGCATTGACAGCTCTAATTAAAATTCACCGCCAGTTGTCACATGTAATGCGAATTGCGGTGTGATATTTTATTTGCGCACGCAAACCGTTCTCGATCTGGTTGTTTCATCGCAAGTCAAGCTTTCGTTCTTCTCAACTTTTCTTTATGTCAGGACGAAAACTCGCACGAAAACTTCTTGCCCATTTTCGTCTCCGAAGAAACCGAAGAGGCGAAAATCTGGTGGAACCAGCAAGTTCAGCGTCGAACAATATCTTAACCTGCGATCAGGCGTCCCTTATATTTTTTGTCGCCTTATATTTTCCGCCGTGATAAAAAATGTAAGGGACGCCTGATCGCAGGTTAAAAATATCTTTGGCTCCTGATCTGAACGACTGTGGGTCGCATTGTTTTAAACTTAGAAGAATGGTTGAACTCTCGGACACAAATCCCGTCAATGAAGCTGAAGGTCAAAATACAACAAGTGCTAGTCGCACGAAATTTGTTGGAGAACGGACGCGATTCCGAAACTTCCACAGCGAGAGATCGAGTCAAGCACAGATTGTAGACGATATAGACCTCGAAATTTCCTCTTTTTGGCTTCACCAGGCATGTATGGTTTCAGAAAATGTCTGGAGAACGAAGAAGTCTAAACTCGAACAACATAATACCAATGCCGCCGACAAATAATCACGGTAGTTTAAATACAAACCTGTTTAACCCAAAGTAGTTTTTCGCTTCTGGGACGATTTCACTGCACCGTAGACGTCTGTTTATTTCAAGTTGTCAGGACCCATTGTTTTGGTAAACTGACCCATGCCGACATCTGTCAGCGCGGAGGGGATTTTTAACACCTTATCACACCGATCTCGCAAAAGGTTTTTCGTCTTTTTCTCGATAAAACAAAACTGCATATAAGGATGAACATTTTTAGTTCATTTACGCGTGTCTTCCAATGGAATTGGCTGAAAATCGGCAGGTATGTTCCCTATTACCTCCTTCGAAAAAGGGTGTCGGACTTTGTTTAATTTCACTTCCGTTTCAGAGTTATGGCCTCTTTAGTGGAAGGAAACACCCGCGTTCAGAACATCAAACTTTAGGAGGGTGTAGAAAAAAAACCAAACCACATCGGGAAAATCGCCGACACCCTTTTTGAGGGTGATGTGTGAGAAAACATTTCCGATGTTAATCGCGCCGCTCCGATGATTCACGCGCGGAAGCGAACCAGTTTAAGCAAAGCAGTGTTTCTGGGTATTTCTTTTTATTTCACTGCGACAATAACTTTTTAGAAAATTTCTAACATATGATTATATTCTATAACTATTAAGCTTTCAGAAAATGTATAGGTTGATGGGGTTTTCTTTCAAAGCGCCAGGGTAAGAGCGCGATTTCCAAACACTGTCAATCCACCTACCATGATACCTTAAGGTCAGGATATGTTAGTGTTAGCGCAGTGTTAGGCCAAGGAAAACAATCTCGACTTAGGAAATCTAGTGCACGAATCGATGCAAAAATCAAGTCAATGAATAGTACCTAGAGATAGAGGCTGAACGTTTTGCAAATCGGCTATGTCAGTGACTTAAATGATTAAATTTTCTACGTGAAATTATTTTTTTGGTAAAAAACTGCTTGTTCCATGAAATGATGATTTCTGACAACACACAAAGAGGAAGCCTTAAGCTAACATGCTGCTCATGCCGAAAGAAAGTGTATGAAACAGAAAATTTATCAGCAAAGGAACCCTGAAATACAAAGCAAAACTTACATTTGAGCTGAAGTTTTTTTCTTCCTAACCTGCGATCAGGCGTTCTTTGTCTTCAGTTTTTTCTTCGCGGCAGGCTCGATCCTGTCACAACTCAAAGTAATCATCTGCTTGGAAATCCATGATACACACTCACGGAACGCTTGCTTGCCAATTTAACCCACCTGCGATTTGTCTTTGGCTTCTGTTTGGGCCATAAAATGGCTTTGAATCTGTTTACTTTAGCACAACTTTTCACCTTAACACTCGGTACAGGTCAAATTTCAAGGACTTTGCTGCCCGGCCTTTCTCGCCAGTTCCCGGCCATGTCTGAGTAACGCTAAGTCACGCACACAATGCTCATGGCGCTTTACATATGAAAGATTATTATGGGATATCCCTGGCCAGAAATTTTTGGAGCGAAGGTTGTTGGATCGCTGATTTCAAGAAAACAATAAGAGTCTCGAAAGCTGTTTCTAATTTCCAAAACTGACACACACCGAAGTTTGGCAAATGAGCCATAAGTCCAGGACGGATGCTTTGTTTTGGAAGAAGCATTTCTAGACTCTACCGCCTGGCTCACTTGTTCTTCATTGGCTAAGTTAACGGCAGACTTGAACCATGATCTCGGAACAAAAACACTCCTCGGTTCTTTAAGGAATGCTGGGTGACTTAACGAGGGTCAAAGGCTTAATGATGCCAAATCTCCTACCAGGCAGGCGCAAATATTCCTCAAATAAGCTTCGAATATCGGTGGAAATAACGAGCAAACTCTGCTTAATTAACAGGTAAGCCAGCTCTGACTTCGTGTTATCGCTTTGCGCGCCAAAGCGTATGTCACTGACAATGGCACCTAAAAAACCTGTCATCCCAGATCCCTAACAGTAAAAACGGCAATTAAATTACAAAAGACACGGAGAAGGTTTTTGAAAGAGGAAGAAAAACAGAACGAAAAAAAAAAAAAGATATCACCGACCTCGAATCGAGCCCTCGAGTGTCACGACAAAACAAATTCGAATCAGCTTCGTTCAGTGCTTTTCCACTTGAACTAACGGAGCAGAAGTGAGAAATCATTGCGTTATAGTGACTTCATCCTTTAGCCAAACAAAAGGTTTCTTTTGTTTTTTGTTCAACAATAGATCTCCAAAAGATGCCGCTTGGAAATCTGAGTCAGATTTGCATATGTTATTTCTAGACAATGAAGAGAGACCCTGCGAAACAAACTTCAGAGCAATGTTTCTCAGGTAAAACAAAGCCCACATGCCAAAATTCAGCTACTTCTGAGCACTTTGAAAATGGCCAAAAAATCTAGGGGACGTTC
>JAHPZR010011522.1:0-10000 GCA_019787425.1 Platygyra sinensis | reverse complement strand
TTTACTTTGCTTTATCTACACTGTAAATGTTGATACGACAATGAGACTGGAATGTTTTACACTGCCATTCTGACCAGAGCCTCTTCTGGTGTTATAAACTAGCAAAGAAACATAAGCCCAAAATGTACATGTTATTTTCTTGATGATTCTAAAAGATATGGAGGCTATGAAGATAAAATGACCCAATAAAACTTAATTTGTTAATCATTTTATCAGGGTAATTTGTAAAGGAACAAAAATAATTTTCACAATTGATTCTCATAAATTGCCATCGATTGATATTGATTATCGGCTTATCGGTTGACTGAGCCTGGACATAAAAATAAAAGTAGTCATGGGGGCTCGCAGAAGACTTCAAAGGCAAGCCACCACAAATCATGAAGTTAAATTAATAATGATAAGGACAATAATAAATTATGATAATTGCTTTTGGATTTTAACCTGTACAGTTGATGTCAACAAATGACCAGAATAGGACTTTTGCAACAAACATTCAGATGGTACAAAATCCGCCATGCTGGAGGGCAAGCTTATTATTATTCTCGCACTGGGACGTTAAAACAAAGAGAACTCGACCAGTTAAGCTTGACTGGCCTTCATTTTAATGTCACAGTCTGGGAATAATAACGAGCTTGCCCTCCAGCATGGCAGATTTTGTACCATGTGATTGTTTGTTGCAAAAGGCCCATTAAGGAAAAGAGAGATGTACATTTCAGTTGGATTTACTACAGGGAAAGAGTTAAACTCGGTCTTATGCACCTACTGGCGTGGAGAAACATGATGATGATGATGATGATGATGATGATGAAAGAGTAAAACTGAAATCATACTTTGCCAACATGTTAAATAATAACAAAGCAAATGATAGAAGAATACTGTGATGGGCTACTATGGTACATAGTGGCAACAAGTTACTGTAAAAAAAACCATGAAATGTAAGATACAAATCCAGGAGAAATCAGTTTTTTGTTTTAGTGAGTGTGAGAAATTGAGTTTCTTGGATATTAGAACTAGATTATTTTGCAAAATGTGTAGTCCCAGAAAATATCTAAGCCTTCCCGACTCCTTCTGTGGGGGAGTATGGATACTTTCTGGAACAGCACAATCGTAACATGGCCTAGGTGTCTCTGTCAATGAGTGTGCACCATTTGAGGACAGCATTTTTTTCCTGTTTCCTAAAGCTAATATGCTTTGCGGATAGAACAAGCAAATGCCATTAGCCTACTGAAAGCAGTACAGGGTGCAGTGCATCATTTGAAGCATTGCTTGTCTCAGAATTAGGCTGTTACTTGATGTACAAGACACAGTTGATGTAGAACAATAATGTGGAAACAATAGGTTTGTGAGGTAGCAATCTATTGTGATGTGTCCTGTGCTTCCTACACCAAGAAGAAGCCCAGAATTATGGCTTGTTACAGTATAGCTTTTGTTTTTACAAGACAAAGTGAAGTTTATCCAATTCTTAGCTGACAGCTCAATAACATGTCTGTTTCTGTCCATGTAGCACCATAGAAGTGGATGCATTTACTGCCAAAATATTTGAAATTTATGAAACAACAAGAAATGAAGGACTCTCACAGGTGACATGGAACTTAGTACAGAGATATAGTGACATCAAGTCACTATCAATGCCAAATAACATTTTTATTAATCATCCCTTTGATAAGTGGATTACTGTCATTAGATGTATGACCAAAGAAGAAAAGTTCATTATTGTGTGTTTTGAGGATGTTCACGCCCATTGCTACTGCCCATCTCTAGTGCACATGCTATTCATTAAGTATGCGTGTGCCACGTCATGTATTTCAAGTGCGCACACCGAGTCGGAACTAAACAAAATATTAGCGCAGATGACCTTTGCATTAACTTGGTGTGCGAGTATTTTTGTTGGATGCTCGGTGACCCGCACTTTTTTTCAGCAGATCAGTTCCTTTTCTGATTCTTTCCATTATACTAAAAAACAAAAAATCTGTACGTGGGAAGTTTTAATTATTTCTCAATTTACTATTCAAATAGGGTCAAATTGGTATATGGTCGGGATACAGGTGTGTGTGACTTAGAAGTTGCATTTTTTAAGGCTAATTGTACGTGATTTAATGACATATGTAGCAAAGATCTATCAAATAGGACTATATTTGCTGTGTTAAACACACATAACTTAGATATGTACGCCGAAAGTACTGAATCCTAGAAATGCTATGGTCTGTGCTACGCCTTATCCTCAAAACAAGTTCGGCGACCCCTGATTTTTTTACGTTTTAATCTTATCATTTTCTATCTGCAGTCAAAGTTTAAAAAAAATCTGTACGTGGGAAGTTTTGGGCGTGAACGTCCTTAAGTCAATATTTTCCTTGTAATTAATTATTGTTTTAGTTTGCCACCACATTTAAGAATTGCTGTCTGTATCCAGTTGAGATAATAGTCCTGTATTAAATTTGTTCCCATCAACTTACTCTAATTGTGTAGCCCCATACCTCCCCACTCAGGTTCTTTTAGGTTTAATTAAACCCTCTCCCTACCCCTCTTGGAGGTCCACTCAAGCATTAGACATGTCACTTTAGAATTTGCAATCACCTTCCTTGGGACTTGTACTAATATGATGTCCTGGATTTGCAAAATTCTGCTTTAATTTGTATAATGAATAAAAATTGTATTCGTTTTGGTTATCAGTGAAATTTTAGCGTTTTGGACAATTTGAACAAATGACTTATGATGAGCTGTACATATTTGTATTTTACAGCCCATATCCATGGGGATTTTTCGGTCTGACTATATGTTAGACGGTGCAAGTGATAATCTTGGAATCAAACAAGTTGAAATCAACACAATTGCATCATCATTTGGTGGATTGAGTTCACAGATGGGAGGACTGCACAAGTACTTTTGCTTTCCCATTACCTTATTATAAGCTTATAAGCATAGCAAATAATGTATATGTCAATTCTTATAATAACTAATTTGTATATGGTAATGTGATGCATGTTTTGCAACAACAAATTTTGATCATAACAAGAGACCTCTTCAGTGGTGGGAGAGGGGGCTTTATCATGTTTACAAGAAATATCTTCAAAGGAAAAAAATGCTTGTATTTGTTGAATTTTACAGATTTATACTGGATCTTAAGAATGGACCTGACCCAAGTTACAAAGAAAAGGTTCTCTTTCAAGTGTTTGCTTTTTACAGTTTCAATTTTGTTAAGTGGTGTTTTGACACTGTTTAAACTGGACCAGGTCTCCTTTACCATATATTACTTAACAAAAAATTGCTCATGTTGGGTGGGTTGTTTTGAAGTATGGTTAAGTTTGCCCAGAATTTTGATTTCAGTTTGATAACTTTTTGGTGAGGTTTTCTGTTTACATTGTCTGTCCTTCAGTTTTGACCTTGTCAAAAAGTAATCTTAAACTACACAAAATCATGAGAAAATAATATGAAAGTAATACTTTAAGTCTAAGTTTTATATGGGGAGGCTCCGCCCCGAGGTCCAACCCCTTTCCCTTTCATATGCAATTTTGGCAGAAAAGGTACCCCTTTTATATACCTTTTATTGAAAAAGGGTACTCTTTTCACATACCTATTTTAGGAAGTCTTGTTCTTGTTTTTATGTAGTGCTTAATAAATGAACTTATACAACCTCCAGGGGTATTTTAAAAATTATAATTAAAGGCCCTTTGAAATACCTAAATGACCGATTTCCCTACCCTTTTGTATACCTCAACTTGTAAAATCCCTACCCTTTTTTATACCTGAAGCCTGAAAAAGGTACCCCTTTCAGGCAGGGCCTCCCCATTTAGGCCATTATAGGGAGTACCCCCCCCCCTCCTGATACTTAATTTAAGTGTCAAATGTATTTAGCACTGTTATGCTTATTGAGGACACTGTAAATAAACAAACAAATATCACAAATACAACATAAATATTATTATTAAGAATCCCAACTGTGGGAGGCTGACCATTTGGTTATTAATATTTACATAATGTGGTCAAGGAGTCGAACTCAGGACCACCAAGAACAAATTCAGATAGCAGTAGGGTGGAGGATTTAAACTGGGAACCTCCAGATTTCAAATCCAGCGCCCTAAACCACTCGGCCACACTGCCTTTTTAAATATACAAAGGAGATCTCTCAATCAGTAAGCATGATCAAGTGAATGGGCCCTTCATGGCAGTAGCACTCCACATACAGTACATAACTTGCCTAATCTGTACCATGGCCATACATGTAGGTATGCAACAGGTGCAAAGGGGATCAGCTACACAGTTCTCAGCATGCACTGCTTGTGTAAAGTTAACAACAATTTAAAAACTTTAATAGGCCATTTCCGAGTTCCCTTGTGCCTCTGTTTCAATGCAAGTCTAAGTGTGAAACCATTCTTATGAAAAATGACTGATTTGCATGAAAAAGAAACTGCACGCACAACTCATTAAAGGTTTCACACTTTGACTCATTTTGACACAGAGGCACAAGAGAACTCAAAAATGGCCTATTGTATCCAAGGAAGAGTCAAGCAGTATTTTACTGTTGTTTTGTGATATATTGTTATTTGTGTCATACATGATTTGCATAGAGTTATTGAGTAGCCTGCAAGTTAACCAGCCTCTTTAATTCTTTTCCAGCTCCCTGAGAATACATCAGCCTTAGGTATAGCAACAGGCCTAGTTGATGCTTGGAAGCTTTATGGAAATGAAAGGTATGTACAGAAACTCAGTGAAAACCAAAACATTTTTTAACCCTTATTCACAAATCCATACAAAAAGTGAAAAGGAGATAAAAGAGGTTATCCCTTTCTAGTTTATCTCCTGATAATAAAATACATTAAGAAATAAATTATTTACAACTCTTTAAAATAATGACTTTATATATACATAATCACACAGTAAAAGAACTTAGCGTTCACTAGAAAAAATCTGTAAGGTGACATCTCAGTCTGTTCTTAAAATATTCGAATTTTCCGCCTCAGCAATTTCCTTCGGCAGATTGTTCCACTTATCAATTATGCGTGTAAAAAAGGATGTTTAAAAATATTTAAAGTTTTTTTTTTATTTTATTTTGACATTGACAATTACAGTTACTGTACAAAACATTTTTGTTAAACGCACTAACACTAAACAAATAAACAAATAACTAAATAAATAAATGCATGAATCAATAAATAAATATTTAAATAAATAGATAAGAAATACAGTAATAGTTAAACACTACAATAAATACACTAAAAACAAAAAGAGAAAAGTAAAGAAAATAAATGAAGAGATACTAGTACAAGACACATGCTGAAAAAAGAAAACTTTAAATTGATACTTAGTTAAAGAAGAGGCAATATTTTTCCCCATTTTTCATAGTGCTTATGGAGCCGGTCATTTCTTTTGGCTATTTTTCTTCCTATGTGACAAACCAGTTTGATCTTTTCAAAAAAACTCTTAATGTTGGTTTAATTTTGTTCAATTTACATTTATAAATGAAATATTTAGCAATCAGTATTAAGTGATTCAAAATAGCAAAGTCTTCATTGTCATTAAATACGCCAAACAGGATATTAATTAGTGTTAACGTTTCTATGGATATGTTCTGTTTACTAATCCAGGTTGAGAATGCAAGCCAAAAGTTTTTTGTTATAATACAATGAAAGAGTAAATGTTCGAGGGATTCGTCTTCTTTCTGACAAAACGTGCACAAAGGCGATTCAATAATTTTAAAGCGGAACAACTTATCATTGGTGTATACGATATCGTTCAATATTTTATATTGGAACTCTCTGATTTTTGTTTCTACTGTGACGGTAAACGGTAAACAATAGATTTTTTTCCAATCAACCATAAGTTGGGGATATTTGTTTTTCAACTTGTTTTGAGCAGAAGGAGGCGTTTGCTTTTTAATTTTAAATTTGTTATACAGTAGTTTTGATGTTACTTTGGATAAATCAATTTCAGTTTCATCCAATTCAATATACATTTTGTCTCCGAGGAATGGTGAATAGAAATGTTGACTTGTTTGTGACTGTTTTATAATAAGTCTCCATTGAATAGGAATAGCATCCACAACACCTATTAGCTTAAAATATTGGGTTGGGGATAAATTTGCTGTCAATACCTTCGAACTTTGAAGAAATTTTCCGGTGTTAGAAAGCAAGTCCCCAATTTTAACAATTCCCTGATAAAACAGATGTTTTTCAAAAAGCGATTGTTTGTCAACAACAATATTTTTATTATTCCAAATGATTTGGTCGATAACATCCTCATAGGAAACCACATTTGGATTCTTTATTTCCGACCATGCATCGAGGCATTCTTTATAGAAAGCGGGAATATAAGCTGGAAGTTTACGGGTGTCGAAGTCACAAAAAGAATGAATTTTCCTCCAACGTTACAAAGAAATTCATCTAAAATAGTTTTCCAGGAGCTGTTACCATCTGCGAAATATTTCTTTAAAGCCATGACTCTTTGTGCTGAGATCATGGACTTTATGTCAAGCATTTTAAGTCCCCCATTTTCAATGTTGTTGATAAGTGCAGATCTTTTGATTTTATCATTACCTTTCCAAATAAAGCCGTAAATCAATTTATTTATCTCCTTAATTAGATCATTTGATACCTGATCTCCGTTCTTTAGCTTTCTTTTTACTATAAACGATCGTTTCATAGCGTATTTTATACTTTAGGAAATCCCAAAGAACTCTCGGATCCCGTATTTCTCTATTTTCCTCTATCCACTCCCGACTTTTTTCGTTAATCTTATTCACATATTCTTCGTCTTCCAATAAACTTGCATTAAATTTCCAATACGAAGGTCCGTAAGTCGTGTTTTCTATGCCATTGATACGCAGCGTAATGGCAGAGTGATCAGACCTAATGGCAGGGATAATGTCAACCTTTTCTACCTCTTCTTGAATGCTATTACTTATTAGCCAATAATCTAGGTGGCATTGAATTGCAGGATTTTTCTGTCTCCAAGAGAAGCGTCTAACACCTGGATTTCTGATTCTCCAAATGTCTATCAAGTCAAATACGGAACACAAATTTACTATGTTTTTACAGGATTCTTTTAATTTTGGTTTCCCTCCCGATCCATCTAAATCAGGATCCAAAATAACATTGAAGTCACCACCAATTATTATCCGATGGTCTGCATCAGCTTCCATTTTAGCTAACTCATCATGAATTTCATCATAAAAAATACATTGCTCGTTGACCTTATTCGGAGCGTAGATATTTACGAAAATAAAAGGTTGACCTTGGACAAGGCCCTTCAGAATAACATAACGACCCAGTTTGTCCTGTTTACATACCTTCAATTCACAGTCAAGTCCTTCCTTGACAAGTATTAAGACACCTCTGCTGTGTTCCGAGCCGTGGCTAAAAAACAGCTCTCCCCTCCACTGGGACCTCCAAATATTCTCCACCTCGGGTGTGCTATATGTTTCTTGTAAAAAAATTATATCAGCTTTGTCTTTCATACACCAGTGAAAAAGTGCTTTCCGCTTATCAAATGACCTGATCCCTCGAACATTTAACGAGAAAAATCCAAAATTTAGATTAAGTTTTGTGGACATTATTAATTTAGTAAAAGGCTCCTGATCATAATTAACAAATTGCCATAACTTTCAGCCAAAAACCTTAAAAAATCATTTGCATGTGGCTTGTACAAAAAATGGAAAAAACATAATCTAATTAACATTGTAAAAAAATACAGAAAGACTGTTTTATAACCATAACACCCACAATAACAATAAGACATACAAATAAAACAGTAGCCAGCGATAAAAGCTGTTAATTGTGCTACTAATGAACTGAATCTTGCACGTATGATGTTAATTTCAGAATCTAAACATGAAGCTCCGTTTTAGCAAATAAAACTACAAATAATGTATGCCATTACATGTTTGCGAAAAAAAAAAAACCTTAATATTTTTAAGCTTGGTCAAATTAATAAACTCGGATTCCCTCAATGTACAGCGATGAATTCTTTGAAACTCAATGGTATCCGCCTCACTGATATCGAGCTCATTCTGCATAAATCCAACTAACACCTCTTTGACGTTCTCCTCTGTGGTGCCAGATGCTTCTCTGATCCCGTAAAAGCGAAGGTTTTCTCGTCGTTTGGTACACCTCCATGTAAAGCTTAAAAAATATTTAAAGTTGCTGATGTACTGTAACATTAAGGGGCTCCATTTTCATCTGGAAGGCAACTGGTTCCACAGGCAGGGAAAACCATTTAGGAGCTGATCTTCCTTTGAAAAAAAAAAATTTCCCCTGCTAATGCTCAAACCAGGTGGCCAGTCGACAGTGGCTGATGCTTATTGAAACCACGCATTAATTTGATGAGATTTTGTATTTTTTTCCTTTGCATCTCATTTAGTGCAGTGGCAATGATGGTAATATCAGATAGTGAGCGAAACAGATTTGATCAGAGATGGGTGCAACACCTCATGAGACAAGTGTAAGTAGCATTTAAATCTCACATCACCACACTACTCTGCTGTTGCTGTAGTATGCTGTGCCTTTACCAAAACATAGTGTAACCTCGGTACTTTAATTAAATTGAAGGCTTCCAGGCAAAAAGGGCATAAATCTCTTTTTGCCCACCGATTTTCCTTTTTTGTAGGATCTATCCGTCTGATTTTTGACAGAATGACTTGGTTTGACATGAAAAGCATAGTTCTGTAATTGTTTTTTGCTGATTTGTGCTTTGTTTTTGAGAAATAACTTATCCAAAAAACCTTAATGGCTTCTTTAGGAGGGAATCCTTTGAAGGTCACTGGATTTTGAATGGTTACTTTTAGCAGCTTGAACAGCACTTTTTTAAAAAAGATTTTGCATATGTTATTTCTCAAAAAGTATTGCAAATCAACAAAAACAACTATTATGGAACAATGCTTTTCATGTCAAAACAAGTCAGTCTGCCAAAAATTAGCTCAATGAGCAATGTATAACCTTTTTGTGTAAAAGCCTTTCAATAAATTATAAACAATAATTTTTAAGGTACTCAGGCCACTTTATTGTAGTGTCTTATCTTAACTAATCTGTGTTTGTGTATTTTATTTTGTGCTTGTCCCCATGAAAACTGCAGATGTCATTAATCTAGTTTCATTTGCTAGTAATATTTACTTAATATTCAGTTATGTTGTTCCTTATAATATTGTGCCATAAACTATTAGGGAAAGCTTTTTGATATTGATAACACTGTTTTTTGTCGATTACATTTCAGCCATCCGTCAGCTCGAATGATAAGAAAAAACCCTCAATGACATAAGCAGGACAGGACAATTAAAAGATGATAAAACACTGATGGTGTAAGTGTCTAGACCTAACCTTGTGCACACAAACTGTGCTTCATTTAGAAAATTAAGTAGTAATCAGTTTTTTTGTACTTGTCCTATTAGGAGATCCTTATAATTTACTTCAACTCCTTAAGCCATTTTGTATGTACTGTTTGTATGTTTTGCTCTATCATAGCCTTTGCTTTCTGTTTTTGCTGTGAAGCTATGCTCTCTCAAAGAAGGATTAGCATGCAAAGAGCACAAGTCGGAGAACTTTCAGCCAATGAAATAACCCTTGACTTAGGCATTTATTGTTTTCTATGAGTAAAGAAACTGAATAATAACAACAGGGTCTCCTGGTCATAAGAAAGCATGTTCTTGAACAGTCAATGCTTACAAAGTTGGAATGTTGGCATGTTTGGTTTTGAGCACTGTAGTTCTTATTCAGTAATAATTACTGTGAATGTATTTTATTTGTCATGCATTATTTAGTGGTGGACCAGTTCCATTTAAACCATGTTTTGATGATTTTCTAGAGATGGACATGAGATTGCGGTGGTATACTTCAGATCTGGTTATGATCCAGAATGGATTATCAATCAGGACACGGAGGTTAGGACAATCAAACCCCAACCAGCTTGGTGTTACATGTATATACCTCAGGTTAAACAACATAAGAACACTCCAAATTTTGTCAAAGGTCTAAAGTCTTGGGCTCCGAGATAAAAAAAACACTGCTCTAGCTAG
>JAHPZR010011519.1:2500-10086 GCA_019787425.1 Platygyra sinensis | reverse complement strand
GCAACTAAAGTAAAACAACACTTTTATATCCACTACTACTTAAAGAAAGCCAAGGAACATCAGCAAACAGCCACAAAGCCGTGCAAAGATTTAGTTAATGCTACCTTCCATTAAGTCACTTTTCATTTGAAATAAGGCTTCCTATTTAATTGGGGTGGAGGATGTCTTTTTAGTGGAAATTTATTCACCAAAGAAATATTTCCTCAACATTGTAAGGTTGTAACTTATGTTATCAAACTCCTATCTCGTAGAAACCATAATGCCTTTCTTAAATGTTACATTGTCAGTTTTTGACAATAATGTAGTGTTTATTAATGATCTAAATCCCTTGCCATATTTTTTAAATAGCCTGGCCAAACCATACCTGGAGGCATTGGATGACATAATTGATGAGGAGGAGGAAGGGAGTTAGAAGAAAATGATGATGAAGAAGAAGAAGTACAGCCAGATCAAGAAGCTACAGAACAAGAGGAAGGGCAAGAAGAACAAGACAATGATGATGAAGACGTATACAGACAGTTTATAGAGGAAGAGTTTAGTGACAATGACACGGAATAACCAGAATTTATTTTGCATACTATTTTGTTATTTGTATTGATAATTCAAAATTACGTAAATAACAAATGAGTATGAAATTGTTTTGATTGTTTCGTATAATTTACAACAGCTTTTTCAAATTAGCCTGAGCACAAAGGCTGAAGAAAATATTTCAGTACTTTTTTTGAATGATTGAACCCGAAATCACTATGTAGTCTGTGAATCATTCATCTTTGTTATAAGAATCCAGTCACAGTCGTGCGTGACTAACTGTGGCCACGTTCCGTAGTTTTCTGCTTAAATAAGCTAATCAAAATACATGACCAAGGTACGCTGAAAATATCAAGTACCATGTAACCTGCCAGTCAACCGACCACCACTGTAAATGCAGTGAAAAGTATTATATTAGTATGTCGAAATGCCTGTACATGTCAAAAAGAGAATTTCTCAAACTAGTACCAACTTTGATTATTTTGCTGTTGCAACAATACAAATCTCAATATTATAGTGGTTTACAACACAGGCAAATACCAGGCAATAGAACATCAGTTTTGACAATGTCTAGATAAACCAATGGTTTGCATCATCTGTCAGCTCATGTGCACATAGTTTTGCCTTCCAAGATTGAGTTTAATATTGCAGATAATTCTAGCCAAATAATTCAAGGTTACAAGTAATGATTGTTTTGTTTCGATTCGCCCGTGTGTAGAAAGATCTCTAGGATTCCAGTAGATAGTGGTATTGTTAATTAACCTATTCAGGAAAGTACTAGTTTTATAAATTCCACTGAAGCCATAAATAAAAATTTTATGATTTGTAGTCTTCTTCAGTGTCATAACAGAATTATGTTATTGAACTAATAGGAGGTCCGTGTTGGTAAAACATTGGTTGAGTTCTTCACTTAACAATGCTACGGTAGGATCCATAGACTAGTAAAAAAAGATAAATCCCTTATTATATGGCTAGTTCCGTGAGCGGGCAAGATGAACCGAATCCTGTGCTGTGATTGGCTACCCGAGCGAGCTATCTTGGCCGCTCGGGACTTCCCACCGTGTCCCGCAAGAACAATTTCCTCAAAAACCTTGTATTAAATCCTTTATTGACCAAGTGTGAGGGTAAGATGTCTGGATATATCCAGCTCACTTGACCTCACACTTGGTCAATAACCCATACATATAAGTGTCCGACGTAACTTTCATTCCATGTTCAATGCTAAATTGGTGAGGTGTGTGCCTACAAACAAGGACTAACAATGGAGCTATAAATCAATGAACAGAATACATCGACTCATGGAACATAATAGATCCACTACTGAACTGGTACGACTCCAATCTTTTGGCTGGCAATCCTAGAAAGTATCGCACCATGAACATTGGTGACATTGAAGACACAAAAAAGTCACACAATCTGTGTGAACAATAAAGACATGAAAACAGTAAGAAAGCTTGAACTCTTTGGTGTAATCTTAGACTCAAAACTTAACTTCACTGATCATATCAGCTCAATCTGTAAGAAGGCCAGCCAAAGGACAGGACTGCCCAAGTGACTAACAAATCTAATTCCTACAAGTGCCAGACTAGTGCTGATTCTACCCTACTTAACAGGTTAACGTATTGTCAACTAGTTTGCCACTATTGTAAAGCCAGCGATTCGCGAAAGATGGAAATACTACAAGAGAGAGGCTTAAGGGTGGTGTAGAAAGATCATCATGCGACCTTCTCCAAACTACTCTAGAGGGCTCAGCTACTAACACTAAAGAACAGACGCCTGCAAAATGAATGCACCCTTATCAGGGGCACCCGACGATCAAATTAAGCAAAAAAGCCTTTGAGGGATATTTCTGGGCTCCTTGTAATGTTTAAAGACTATTAAAGAGTTGTTTTAATCAGCTAGAAAAATTTGATCTGTTCGGATTTCTTAGCTGAAGATTGAAGTGCCCGAAAATTTTAGGGAATGAACTCTTCATTTCAGAATTTGGAAGCTGAACGTTACCTTCGAAGAACTTCTCCGCGAACTTTTTTCTTACCCGAAAATGCTAGGCGACCTTTTTTAGAGCCAGAAATTTCAAAAATATCCCTTCCGAAAATCTAAGGGACTGTTTTCCCTGCATTTTTCTGGCTGCGAATCTTTTAGGTGATGTTTTAGTAAGAAATCAGTAGCTTTTTGGCAATGCATTATCCGAAAGTCTTAGAACGGGCAGACTCTCCCGAACAGATATTTCATCGAAGTTTCTCGTTGGGTGCCCCTGCCTTATGTATAAAGCCAAACATACATTATGTCCAGCTTATATTAGCAACATTTTAATGCTCATAGCAAATCTTCTTCTTTAAGACAAACTGATCTCAACATTCTAGATGTAATACAGTAGCATATGCTCAACATTCTCTGCGCTACCCTGGACCAAAATTATGGGGAAAACTGCCTAAGAATATCGCATCTGAAAAAAACTTTAAGCAACTTTAAAAGCACTTTTAGAAAGTTTGATGTTAGCTCTCTTTTGGAAGACGTATGCGTGCGTTGTTCTTGTTATGGTTGATCTGTGGTCTTAGTTATTTAACAAATCTATTGGGTAATTATATTTATTTTTTAGTCTCCCCACTTGAGACTTGAATAAAGTTGTCATCATCATCCACCTTAGATTCTCCAACCGAAACAAGCGATATGTTAATTGTTGAGATATCACTGAATTCTCAATTTTCAACCTTTACACTGCCTTCATTTCAACGTTTCTCCTGGTTAATTACAGGCATCCGTTTTAGCTAGTTCCAGCCGATCCCGTGAATGCAAATCACATTATCTTTGAAGGGTATCAAGTCTTCCATTGGAGATTCGGTGAATAGGCCACAAAGCGCTTTGTGGTGTTTTGAATAAGCCACAAAGCGCTTTGTGGGGTTTTGTTTAGGCCACAAAGCGCTTTCTGGTGTCAAAAACCTGAAAAACCAACTTATTTCAGAAAATAGCTGTGAGATATCTGCAATTCAACGTGCCATCCAGTTTTCAAGGTCAAAAGCCAAAATAAAACGCCACAAAGCGCGTTGTGGTGTTTTGAATAGGCCACAAAGCGTTCTGTGGTGTTTTGAATAGGCCACAAAGCGCTCTGTGGTGTTTCGAATCCACTGCTGTTTTAAAAGCAAAGGAAAGCAAACTAGGAACAGACTGGGAACAATTAGAAAGCACTCCGGCCATAGAATCTACTCGGCAAGAAACTCTCTGTAATAAATGTTCAATGCTAGAAAAAACCATAGGAGATGGCTGGTCCAAAAAGGTACAGTCAGCTTCAAAAAACATACACAGCTGTGCTGAGAAGAGTGCTTTCGCGAACCGGCGAACCGGCTTGCGAGACACAATATTGCGCAAATATTGAGTCGTAGTTTTACATCACCGAAACTAAAATGGTTGCGATGCTTCTCGGGTTTTTGTTTTGCCTCTGAAATATCATTGAACGATCTGAACGATTCGAGGATAACCGAAGCGCGGAGGTTAAACATAGCTGGCCGTGAACACACGCAGTTCGCAAACGGTGAGCAACTGTTTTGAAATTTCTGATCAAACTCTCTCATGTTGAAATTGAAACGAAAACTATACTAAACCGTCAATTTGCGATACAAATCATGTAAGGTAAATGCAATTCTTGCAAATAAACGCTGCATGTTTCCGTTGAGAGTCAAAACATAATTACGAACGGTCAAATACTGCCTCTGTGTGCTACCCCTCAAAAACTCAATTTTGCTCGAAGACCGAACTGCAACGGAGATTAGTTTCCAGTCTTCAGTTGCGTGCTATTAGATAGAACGCATGATATGATTGGCTCAGTATTTCAGATTACGTCAGAGGACATGGCTGCCACATAGGTCATAACTGCAACGGTACACCTGTAGACATTCCATTGATGCCGCCGTTCCATGATACCAGCTCCTGGTATCAAGATCTGATTGGTTGAATCGATGACTGTTGACAGCTCTGAGATAAATAATTGACAGATCTTGACAACTCCTTGTAAATTAGCATAATTCTTGCCGAGACCGTCAACAACGGCTTCCGTGTGCAATGCACAGTTCACTGACGACGAATTTGAAGCAGCTTTGAGCAATTCTTTGCAACATTTTCGTCATATCTCTTGTTTGAAATGTGAGCAGAAGCTATGCCTGGAAACTGTGGCGTAGAAGCACGATGTTTTCGGAATTCTACAGACTGATTTCGGGAAGAGCCTAATTTTTCAATTGCTGTCGCGTCTACGCGTCGCGTCTATGCGTCGCGTCTACGGTTCGTGCCATTTGTAGATTTGCCGTTTATTTTTCGGTCTTCCGACTTTTTTGTCGCTTCACTCTTGTTCATGAAAGGCATTTCGTATTGTGTTATAAGGAGAAAACTAGAGCCGTTAGATCGTGCTAGGTGGCAAATTTTAAGAAGTCATAGGTCTGCATGATTTCCGCTGTTATCTGCGCGTTGCTTCGTTGAGTTTGACACCTCTATAATTTGCCATGTGTTAGTGTATTGTTTTGGCTCATTTCTATTGTAAGATTTGTTTCATAAGTCTCCAAGTATTTGCTTTGAAGGGACAAAATATGACATTTACCGTGAACGTGTTGCTTACTCGCATTCTATATTGTGACGCCGGGCCCGTCTAGATCTATGATTAGAACTGTTTGCAAGTACAGTAGGTAGATTCTTATCACGGGTGTCATATTTGCCCTCCTACGTTTTCCTTCGTAGCTTTACTTCGAGAAAGCTATAGGCTTGTCTAGAGAAATTCTAATGTTTCTTGCAGCTATCTAATCGAGCTTATGCTTCCTGGAGCTCGATGTATAGGTTTATTTCTCCTTTGATTGTTCTAGTACCGCAGGATTTAAAGTTAACTCATTACGCGCAAGTCTGTCGACTGTGTTGCGTGTTGTATATGCCATTGTTCGGCTCAGTTCTGATTGTAGACCTCTTAAAACTTGCCGCCTAGCACGATCTAACGGCTCTAGTTTTCTCCTTTTCTCGTAAGAATCGTGTTTGGCCTGTCTACTTTATTTACCATCAATTACGGTAGATTGTTATAAAAGCCGATTCATCAGCACGGGGAAACCCATCAATTTTGACAGGTTTAGTTACCTCCTTGACAGATATGTAACAGGCTAATCATCAAGGGGCGGAACGGTACATTAAAAACAATGTCTACAGGCTCCCCCGCGTCCCACTCGCTTCGCTCGCGGAGTCACGACGCTCCGACTTCCACTCGCTCGCCGAATTTTTTTTTTTCGACCTCGCTGGGAGCCTGTTCGCAGGCTAGACACCCGCTGGTACCGCACCCCATTCTGACAAACAGTCGCGGCTGAGTTTAACCCTCTGGAAACGATCTGACAGGAAGTCCAGGATCCAGTTAACGATACCGTTGGGGACCTCAACTTCCCTAAGTTTGGCCGCCAGAGTTCCGTGATCGATGAAATCGAAAGCCTTGCGGTAATCGAAGAGGAAAACACGCACAGATGCGCTGTTTCCGTCTGTTGCTTGGAGCCACTCGTGAAACATACTTAACAGAGCGAGGACAGTGGATGAGCCTGATACAGTGCCAAACTGGTTTGAATCGGCTATCCTCTCTAAGGCTGGTCTTATGTAGTCTGATACTACAAAGTCCTCTGCGACCTTGGAAAGCGATGCGGTTAGCGAGATCGGTCTGAGTTCTTTTTTGGGATCTGTGACTTGGTTTACTTTCGGGAGTGGAGTGACGTCCGCATGCTTCCAAACAGATGGTAATTTTTGCTCTTTGTATGATGAGTTAAGAATGTCGGCTATTGGTAGGCATAGCAATTCAGCGTACTCCTTTAAGCACCAGTTAGACAGGCCGTCGGGGCCTGGGGCCTTGTGTTTATTCAGGTGCGACAAAGTTTCATAGACTCGCTCTGGGGTGACTTCTAGAAACTCCGGGTTGTCTTCTAATGATAACGGGTAAACACCCGACTCTCGATCTAATGGTTGGAATTGACGCAACGGTTCTAATAAGGCCTCATTGATACCGTTAGCGATTTCAGGCGGGGACAAGTTCTCAAAATCCGGAACGTTCAGGGCGTTTAATAAGTTCATATTCAGACTCTTTGCGCCACTAAGCTTATTAACCTCTATCCACCATGAACGAGGGTTTAAACCTTTAAGATCTTGGACTTTGGAAGCGTAGTATTTCCCTTTACATAGTTTCCTTTCTTTGTCAACAGCATTTCTGTAGAACTTATATGCCAGGCCATGTCTGTTGGAATAAAAGGCTTGTTGGCGCTTGCGTATAAGCTCTTTCAGCCTCACTGATATCCAGGGACAATCCTTGGGGTAAACGTGAATTGACCTTTCGGGCATGATATTATTTATGCCGATGTCCACAGGGCTACTGAAAACTTTGAGCTTTTCCTCACAGGACAGTTGATTCGTCACGCATGACCAGTCGATATTACTAAAATAACGGCCGAGGCGTGCCCTGTTACTGTCCCGGTTATCCCTAATTAAGATGGATTTCCTTGTTTGCTGGTTCGGGATCCGTTCCTTAGGTCTTACGAGAACTGTACAATGATCCGAGAGCCCAAAAGGTGGGTACGGCTCTGGAGTTGCAAAATGATCGCCCATGTTAGTTAAAACTAAGTCGAGCGTTGCGTTCCCTCTCGTTGGGAAATTCACGAGTTGCTTGAGCTTGAAATGTTTTTGCAGGCGGCTTGTATTGAAGCTGTTGAAATCTCCTGTAAGAATAATCCCACAGTTGGGAAATGCAGCTTCTGCCGAAGTTAGGCTTTCGAAGAGATGATCGTTCAGAATATGAGGATCGGATTCTGCGGGACTGGTCCGACCGGGGTAGTAAACAAGGCCAAGAATTACACACGAAAACCCGCGGGGGGTTCTCGGTGGATTAAGTTTCAGCCATATTATTTCATGATCGTTGCAGCATTGTAAATTCTCAGGGGGATAGCTCTAACATGTCCCCAGATCATGTCACAACAACATGCCCTCTACTATGCAGCGGCCCTTGATGTCGTTTGTTGTTTGTTGATGAGCAGGCCCAGAGTGAAAGCTGATCAGGAGTGAAA
>JAHPZR010011518.1:120000-126359 GCA_019787425.1 Platygyra sinensis | reverse complement strand
AACACGGACCTCCTATTAGTTCAATAACATAATTCTGTTATGACACTGAAGAAGACTACAAATCATAAAATTTTTATTTATGGCTTCAGTGGAATTTATAAAACTAGTACTTTCCTGAATAGGTTAATTAACAATACCACTATCTACTGGAATCCTAGAGATCTTTCTACACACGGGCGAATCGAAACAAAACAATCATTACTTGTAACCTTGAATTATTTGGCTAGAATTATCTGCAATATTAAACTCAATCTTGGAAGGCAAAACTATGTGCACATGAGCTGACAGATGATGCAAACCATTGGTTTATCTAGACATTGTCAAAACTGATGTTCTATTGCCTGGTATTTGCCTGTGTTGTAAACCACTATAATATTGAGATTTGTATTGTTGCAACAGCAAAATAATCAAAGTTGGTACTAGTTTGAGAAATTCTCTTTTTGACATGTACAGGCATTTCGACATACTAATATAATACTTTTCACTGCATTTACAGTGGTGGTCGGTTGACTGGCAGGTTACATGGTACTTGATATTTTCAGCGTACCTTGGTCATGTATTTTGATTAGCTTATTTAAGCAGAAAACTACGGAACGTGGCCACAGTTAGTCACGCACGACTGTGACTGGATTCTTATAACAAAGATGAATGATTCACAGACTACATAGTGATTTCGGGTTCAATCATTCAAAAAAAGTACTGAAATATTTTCTTCAGCCTTTGTGCTCAGGCTAATTTGAAAAAGCTGTTGTAAATTATACGAAACAATCAAAACAATTTCATACTCATTTGTTATTTACGTAATTTTGAATTATCAATACAAATAACAAAATAGTATGCAAAATAAATTCTGGTTATTCCGTGTCATTGTCACTAAACTCTTCCTCTATAAACTGTCTGTATACGTCTTCATCATCATTGTCTTGTTCTTCTTGCCCTTCCTCTTGTTCTGTAGCTTCTTGATCTGGCTGTACTTCTTCTTCTTCATCATCATTTTCTTCTAACTCCCTTCCTCCTCCTCATCAATTATGTCATCCAATGCCTCCAGGTATGGTTTGGCCAGGCTATTTAAAAAATATGGCAAGGGATTTAGATCATTAATAAACACTACATTATTGTCAAAAACTGACAATGTAACATTTAAGAAAGGCATTATGGTTTCTACGAGATAGGAGTTTGATAACATAAGTTACAACCTTACAATGTTGAGGAAATATTTCTTTGGTGAATAAATTTCCACTAAAAAGACATCCTCCACCCCAATTAAATAGGAAGCCTTATTTCAAATGAAAAGTGACTTAATGGAAGGTAGCATTAACTAAATCTTTGCACGGCTTTGTGGCTGTTTGCTGATGTTCCTTGGCTTTCTTTAAGTAGTAGTGGATATAAAAGTGTTGTTTTACTTTAGTTGCCACAAGGAAGAGTAATACCCATTTCCTGTAAAAGTGTAATCAAGCTGTTTCCCTCTCACATCCACACAGGAGAGTAATGACCACTTCCTCTAAGAGTGCGGCTGAGCAGCCCTCCTCCCACACTTGAATGGGAGAGTAATACTCAATTCCTTTTAGAGTGAAAACAAGCTGCTTTCCTTCCACATCTACACAAGAGAGTTGTAACTATTTCCTCTAAGAGTGCAATCAAGTTGTTTTCCTCTCACATCCAAACAGGAGAGTAATGACCATTTCCTCTTAGAGTGCAGCTGAGTAGCCCTCCTCCCACACCTGCATGGGAGAGCAATACTAAATTCCTCTTAGAGTGAAAACAAGTTGTTTTCCTTCCACATCTACACAAGAGCATTGTAACTGTTTCCTCTGAAAGTGCAATCAAGTTTTCCACTCACATCCACACAGGAGAGTAATGACCATTTCCTCTTAAAATGCAATTGAGACGTTTTCCTCTTGCATCCACGTGGGAGAGTTGTCCACATGTGGGTGGTGTTGGTGTATCGAGTTATGTTTGACAAACCCTTTTCATTTTTTTATGTTTTTCATATTAGAAACAAAAAGGGACTATTTTTAACAGTTTAATAGCAAACCAATTTATTTTTAAAAACAGTCCGTCATTTTAGCTTAAGTAAAAGTTAATTTGGCTAACAATTCTTCGCAATCTAAATGTATGATGCATTATGGAAACTATGACCTGGATGGCCCTAGCTGCAATTGGCAAAATGTTTACTGTTGTGACTCAAAAAGAAATGGGGAACTGTTGTCAGCTACACCCAAACTGATCTCAGGTGAGACAGAGAAGCAGTTTTGCAATTCTTTGATTACAAATTAAAATGGGCACTACATCTACAGGCTGAGCCACCTTTTTGCTATTTCTTTATATAAACAAGGCAATAATACACAATGTAACTATCATATAGGCTTTTGTACATTATGCTTTTATTTCCCCACTAAAGTGCTCCATTATTTCCACTAAAATGCTCGGTTTCCTCCAAAAATGCCACTAAAATGCTCGGTTAATGCTCATGAATACATAGGGGTTTTAAAATTTTCATAACTTTAACGTCTCAACGCAGTTAACAGTTCAGAGTTCTAAACAACAACGCATACTTAGTATAACAAGTTAATAACAACGCATGTAAAATTTTCAATACACCAGAAGATAGTTCTCTAAATGATCTGTTGGTTCTTTTAATCCTTGTCCCCTTTCGGAGACACTTGAGTGAAGAGGCCTAGTTAAGTCTTCATTTTCTCGTAAAAAATAATGTTTATTTCTACATTCTGTGGAAAAAAATATTAACTTTCGGGGAAAATGTCACTAAAATGCTCAAATAATGCTCAATGCTTTTGCCCCACTAAAATGCTCGAAAAAATGCTAGCATAATGTACAAAAGCCTACTATCATATTAATAACAATAATAATAATAACAACAATAATAAAAACAACTACAAAGACAGCAACAATAATAACAATGATATTAATGCTAATGATGTGCTTCAAATCATAGATTATGTTTTAAATTCATTCATGACAATTGGTATGGTTGTGGTATTGACCCAGGTGGTGTGGCGGCCTACGATTGCGGTGCATTGTGGTTGTTAAATTTTCAAGATGGCGGCGAAGGGTCGAGAAAATGAGTAAGTTCTGACCTTCGTTTCGTGAGGTTTTAGATCTTACCTGTACTGTTTTCCTTGCGTCAAGTGAAATGACATGTACGTAGGCCTCATTGACGTTATCACAATCGGAAAGTTTGTTATTTTGTCAAATAATTTTCTATTTGAAAATGTCTACCCGAAATGTATGTGATTTGTGCCCGATTTCTTTTAAGAGATAATTTCTAGACTGTGGGTAGACGGCTCTCCATAATGCCTCAGAGTGATCCTTCAATGCTTGTAGTAGACCAAGGTATAAGCGCACCCCGACGCACCCCACGTTATACCTCACTATTTCCGTACTGGAATTGGTGTGTTTTGGTCAGAAATGGTTAATTAAAGTTCGACGATATGACCCAGGGAAGTCACGCTCTCTCTCAGGACGGTGGGAACGATTGCATTTCTCTAACTTACAAATTCAAAAATTCGTTTCTAATAGGTTCTATGATAATCACACGTACTTTGACTTGCTAAATGTCCCTTCATGATGCTGTTTGAAACTATAATGATGCAGGGACAGCTTTTAGGATGTGATAACCAAGCAAGCTAAGCATAATAAAGTGGTATTAGGCAATTTTCAAAAATATATTTGGAAATGTTACTTATAGCATCGATCGTTTGACTGCTGCTAATTTACTCATTGGAGGGTGAGGGAATCATTTTGCAGAATTGAATAAACTTTTAGCCCTAATTTCTTCTTCTAGCAGTGTATTAGTAGTTTGGAAGCACAACCATAGATTTACTTGATCGATACTGAATATGTGATCTAAATTGGAGCAAATCTATCATAGATCAAAAGCAGACAGGGAGAGAACAGCCACTGCTATCATTTGTATATGTAACTATTGCCAGTAGGAATATTAAATAGGCATTTAAATTTACTAGAGTTAGATGAAAGAAAGTTGTACAAATCTCTGTACTTTTGTTCGTAAAACTGTCCCTGTAAATATTATACAGTGTTCCGATAAACACAACAGCAAAAAAATAATTACAGCTTCGTGTATTTTGTATGTTTTTGCCAACTAACTCCATATGCATAAAACAGTAACTGGCTGTTATTGTTTGAGGTGGAGAGCTGAAAGACATGAACATGTCAAGAGAAGATTCCATATTTTCTGAAAATTTTAATTCAGGATGTTATCAATTTATGAAAACATCATCCAACTTGTAAGAGAAGTAAGTGTTTTTATTATGGAGGTTTGTGGATTAATTATGGCATGTGATGTTCATACCATATTGTTTTGTTCCCTGATGAAAGGCCGGGGTAACTTCTTTGTATGACATAGCTGTGTAAAAATGACTTTTTGTACAAGTAAATAAAAAATACAAGCCAGTTATTTCAGAGTGGATAAAATTTTTTTTAAATTTTCCAAACTTTACTTTGCAGCGACAACCAAGTTGTTGAAAAAGGCAACATATGCAATCTGACCCACACCTCTGGAGCTAATTTTAACCTGTCACATAAAGAGCTCAACTAAGAGTATTGCTTCTCCTACTGAACATGTGGCTAGTTAAACCTAACCAGCAATCATGAGTTGAACTTTTACTTTTCATTGAATAAGTTTGGGAACTGGGCATAATCACTGCTTAATAAAATTCAACCTAGGTTGCCTGACAGTTCACCATTTCCCCCATGTATAATTGCTGGTTGAGAAAAGTTCTTAGAGAATGGTGTGTGCTGGCTGTGATTTTATACTATATTTATTTTACTCATTTTATATAGTGTCCACAATTAGGTTGTAGCTAAATACCTTGACACTTAAATAAAGTTTATGTATGTATGTATTACTGCCAAGAGGAAAGACACAATGCAATTACTTCCCCCGCTGCTCAACCTTTTGATCCAAAATCCATCATTCTAGCCATTAAGCCAAGGTTCTTCAATTAATTCAATCCCAGACTTTCCTACAATGTGGGATCTGTATGAACATAGTACGAGTACTTTATTGAACTCAGCAGAGGTAAACAACATATTGAAAAAATATGCTACACAGGGGTTTACTCTGTAACCAGTTCAAATTATATTTATAGACGATGAGCAGAAGCAAAGCTATTCAAAAAAAAACTTGCCTAACAAGATTCTGTGGGACAAATTTTAGATTCCACTGCAAACAAGTGTTTGATCAGGCTCAGTACATGTAAGGTTAATCACATTTTATTTAACCAAATAAAATATACTCGTGAGATTTTCACACCACAATAATATCAAATTTATTGGCAACACTGAGAAAGGTTAAGGAAAGATTGGTAATCGGCTTTTCTCCTTCAAACATTTTGATATATTTACTTCTCTTCTTCCTTGAAGACACCTCGATAGTAAGGTAAAAACATTTCAAATGCACAGTGGCCATAATTAATGGAAGCAATGACCAAGAAATAAAACCTCGCTAGTGTAGTTCAATATCCAAATAATTCGTCACAGATAGACTCAGACATCGCTTAGAGATTCTGGTCCCGCAAAAATATATACATGTACATATAACAATAAAGAACAGTGGCGAGTAGCCCTTACTGATTCAGTTGCTGTTATTTACTGTTTACATCTCGCTGCCTTCACGCTGGCGATCGCGAAAACAATATTTTTCGATCCTTTCTACAATTCTTGAAGAAATGGTTGAATATTTGCCAATCTGTAGAGTTTAAACGATGAATAAAGTATACAAAAGCGACTTCTAAGGGATTTCTTGTTGAAATCATCACAGTAATTTGATGTGCACTCGACGACGGCGTTGATACGAATGAGCTGTTCTCCTGTTACTACCAGCATGCTTAGCGATCGTAGGCCGCACACCACCTGGTATTGACCAATAATTAAAAGTGCTTCACTTGGTAAGAAAAGTGGAGTCTCAGCATAAGGTGTGGGCACAGTTCATGGATATTCAATCTTTTGTGAAGGATGTACTCTATACCTGATCAATAACTCAATGAATCCCTGTTGAAACGGCATGTACTAAACCGCGAAAAAATGAAACAAAACGGCCGAAACCACCGAAACGAAACGGCCGAAACGAAAAAAACCAAAACGAGAAAAAAAATAAAAGTAAATAAATGAAAAAGTAAAAAAAAAAATATGGTCTCGTTCCATGTCACATTACTATGGCAGCCTCATCTGGCACCTAAATCAATGTGTGTGACATCGTGACACGAATTCGCACCAGGCCTGTAAAGATGGATGAACTCAAGCACCACGAGCATGAAGACATCAGGAAAAAGGTGGATAGTTTTCACAGTTTGAATTTTATTTTAGCTAAAACAAGAAAT